>JAJLSW010000032.1:0-120803 GCA_030567875.1 Wenyingozyma nitratophila | reverse complement strand
CTGATTCCGGTTGTTGGTGTTTCCACAGTAGCACCCGAGGTGGTGTAAGTGGAGCTTCCAGAGGTGACTGTGATAGGTCCTGTGACTGTAGTTGTGTAGGTTCCAGTCCATGGAACGGTTGTGGTGCTGATTCCGGTTGTTGGTGTTTCCACAGTAGCACCCGAGGTGGTGTAAGTGGAGCTTCCAGAGGTGACTGTGACAGGTCCTGTTACTGTAGTTGTGTAGGTTCCAGTCCATGGAACGGTTGTGGTGCTGATTCCGGTTGTTGGTGTTTCCACAGTAGCACCCGAGGTGGTGTAAGTGGAGCTTCCAGAGGTGACTGTGATAGGTCCTGTGACCGTAGTTGTGTAGGTTCCAGTCCATGGAACGGTTGTGGTGGTGATTGGAACGGTTGGAGTTTTGACTATGACATCTGTAGTAGTGTAAGTGGTGCTACCCGATGTGTGGGTGATTGGTCCCGTGGTTGTAGTTGTGTAAGTCCCAGTCCATGGAACGGTTGTGGTGCTGATTGGAGTGGTTGGAGTTTTGACTATGACATCTGTAGTAGTGTAAGTGGTGCTACCCGATGTGTGGGTGATTGGTCCCGTGGTTGTAGTTGTATATGATCCCGTCCATGGAGTAGTAGTAGTGCTCAAAGGAATTTCAATAACCAGCTCGGATTCATAAAGTGTCTCACCACTCGTCACTAAAGGTGTCACTGTCCAGAATGAAGTGGTATCAGTTCCAGTCCATGTTTTAGTTGTTGTAGTAATGAGAGTTGACACGGTTGAACCACAGACCGCACCGCTTTGGGAGATCATTTGATATACATGTCCTGTCCAATCTTCGGTTACTGAACCATCAGGACTTTCGTATTGCATGACTAAACTACCATATGGCTCAACATTGGTATAAACTAATCTGACAGGATAATAATCACCCGCAGTCATATACACATATGCATACGGGGAGCCGATTTCTTTAGTGCTTATTGCAGCAATAAAAGCAAGATAATCTGACGTTGCATCTGGAGATGCGTCCCCTGTACAGCATTCAAATGCCCCATTACCAATCCAAATAATCACACCATTATTCACTTGCAGAATTTTGAAACCATACAGACCGGTTTGGGTAGCAAGAAAGTATCCGGTGTAGACATAAGTAGCATAGCCGACATGATTTGCAGGGACCCCATATGGACCTGTAACTGTGTAAGGGGCATCTGAATAGGGATAATTGTAAGATATAGTTTCAACACCGGAAGTGGAAAGGATAATTGAATAACCTGAATATCCTGAAGCATAGTACTCAGCGACAGTATAACTTTTCGAGGCAATTGAAGACGGGAAAGTATAAACGGTAATATCAAAACCTGGATCCGATGAATAACCTGTGAACTCACATGCAGTAGCAGCAAACTCTTGTGTTCGAACTGTCCCAACGATCACGGAACCTTTCCCTATAGGAGAAACCTGGGCAGCAAAGGCATCCTCAGCTAAATAGCCTAAGACTACAGCCATTAAAGTTTTTCTCAAGTTCATTTTTTAGTTTCAAAAAGTTTCAATGGGCAACCAATAGTAATCCAGAAAATGTAAGGTATCATTATTAATTTTCTCAGGGGATGGAGAACATACTCTGCTTTTATATATAGAGCGGTTGTGAACCATGATTTGGAGTTGTTGGTGTGTTGTCTCCTCTTTACTGTTTCATCTGTAAAACCCCGCGCGTCATGACGAAGATCATCAGCAGGCGGGACCAAACTAATCCAACGATTTGTCTGTAGGTTCTTTTTGCTAATAAGTTCCCATGATGACGTCAACTTAACTTACTTAAGCATGCTGGAATTTCCATGGAGGAGAAACGATGAACATTCTATTTATTTCAATTTAGTTTACACATCTATAAAGCAAGAGCTATGCTCTAAATCACTGAATATTTGTTGAATAGGATATAGTGAGAGAAGAAACTGATCAGAGGCAGACTAATTTAGAGATGATGCTACCTTCGAAGGGATTCACATGAAACGACGAGCAAGTTATGAATTAGTACCGATGTTTCCAAAGCCAATTCTAAACTGGGAATTAAGGGTTATGTGAAATTCGCTTTGCTGAAACCTTAAATAAAACCTAGTCTAACTGAAATCCACTACTTCACTCGAAGATGAGACTTGAAATTTTAACACTGAATTCTTGGTATAGTCTAGATACTTTGCAACTTTAAGAGTTGAGTATGAGCATCAAGCCACTTCCTACTATGTCGAAGTCGTACTGGTCACCAAGTTTCTATCACATGTAATTGTTCTCGCGGAAGATATAAGGGAATATTTTTGTAAGTTGGATAGGTGTATGGCAAGGAAAATCATTACCTCCTCTAGTATGCTATCACTGAGTATCCTTGACTCAACCACTGCTCAACCTCCATGAATAGTGGATTTGTCTAATGTATTTGAAGATAACTAGCTAGAAAGAGATATAACTTTTGGTTCGCAATTAGCTTACTTGGAGAATTTCTTCTATCCCTGTTTCATTTGATTTTAAGTTTATGCAGCTGCATGCACCGATCGGCGATTAACGCACCCTGGATTGCTTTTCTTTAACAACTGAGGTGAATATGTTCTAGGGGTTCGATCTTCCGGTATTCCAAATTAAGCAAGCTTTCATCTTCCTCTCTGAGCACCCACAGTCAAATTCTTATTTGAACTGAGATTCACGAAACTAGTGCATTTGTCATTTTATGAAGCAATCTCAACGCTTTCCGCTTCGAATTCAAGTGCCAGGGGTTTCTCAAAAACCTTGTTAACATTCTTATTAGTCTTGGATAACACAAGAAGCCCCCAACATAAAATAATAAAGTATTTTGACATTTTAGCTGATACGGCATATTACTTTAGGATCTCATTTAATTAACACAAAAAGTTGCTTTTATCCCTGTTTCAGTTACTTGTTGAGGTTATGCATCTGCATGCACTGATACTCTGATCCTGCATACTGCAACATGTGCGAACACAATAAAGGAAAAAAATGTCTCACTGCTATTAATTATCATATTTCCGAATAAGGTAATAACATAACATACCAATAGACAGGTGCTTAGTTGAACTGAAATTCATGGAGTCGTTGAATTTATTGTTTTACAAAGCAGTCTCAACAATTTCCTTTTCGATTTTCCAAGGGCTGGGGGTTCTCAAAAACTCGGTTTGTTTATTAATAGTTTTATTAGTCCCGGATAATACAAGAAGGTGAAATTCAATGATAAGCCCTTCCAAGAAGTGATCGGTCTTAATAGCCACGAAATGTTGCCTCGATAACTGGGGTCAGGAAATTTGTACTCTAAATCAATAACCCTTTATCTGATTGAAAACAGTAATAAGAAAACTTCTAGATCTAGGCTGCAATGAAAGTAATACACTTGAGACAGAATTAACAAAGACAGAATTATGGATTTTGTTAATTCTGCTTATCTATTCTCTCGAATTACAGCATCAAAAATTGAATAGTTGAAATGGATTTCCTATAGAATTGAACCCAAATAAGCCTCCAATATTACCTCAGTTTAAACCACTATTAGGTTCTTGGCGTTTGAAGCCTCACTTCTCTCTTCAGAGTATATTCTAAGGCTCTAACAGTAGTTTTATAATGTGCGAAACTCAAAGCCAATCTATTTACCTTGGCATTACACAAGTTATTATATATGATGCCATTTCATTTGTAGAAATACATTTTACGAGCTTAGTGTGGTTTCTTTTTTGAGTTGATTATACTTCCAACTATGGCACACAGCGAGGAACCATTTTTGCTCTCGATAACGTTCAAGAGAGCTATCATTGATACATTCACATAATATCCGCTTTACAACCGCCTAAGCATCTGAATTGTCTATGGAAGCAGCCTTCTGTACTAAACTGCATGCAAAGATCAGCGACTCTTGCATGCTACAGTATGCATCACAACAATAGACAAATATATGTCCCAGGGTAATTAATTCTCGGAACTTTTAAATTACTCATTATTCTAAAAAAGCTCCTCCTTGACATTCTATGTAGCTGCCACAAGACTTCCCAAAATTGTTGCCTCCTCATTTCGCTGTAATTTTAGACTCTACTCTACATTATCATCAGGTGATTCGAACGCCTTGCCACTATTGGTGAGTTATTTGTAGAATTTTGAATTTGTAATTAGTGCTATACTAGACCAAATCTGGTACCAAGAAAAAAGCCAGCCACTACTACTTTGAGTTCGTGCAATTCACTAAGTATATACAAGACTCCTTTCTATTTCTGAGATATTCCCATCAGACATGCATTCATTCTAGTATCAAGATTAACCCTTAATCTCCTCACGAAGATAAAACATCTTCCCGATTAATGAATTCATGTTCCATTTGATGCGGCTGTTAATGAGCTAAGAAATAAAGTAACGTCCGATGTTTGATAAGTTTCCAGAAGGATGAGTTATTATTTTCCTTCCCCATTTCCTTTTATTTTATCATCTCCGTTGACATAGAGTAATGTACTGATCATCCCAAATCCTACATTCTGTGTCTTTGACAACAAAGAACAAAATATTCAACTGCAATCAATTTTGAATTTACGACTTAGCTAGTCTATACTACTCTTATCGTTATTGGTCATATGAATTTATGTCCCTCGTAATGATTATGATTTTATCCCAATGCGCAAGGAACATGAACATCACATTTTCGGTAACCTGTAATCCCTTTAAATATTCTGTTTCATTGACTTTCGATTATCAAATAACATGCTATATATTAAGTATTAATAAATTATATATTGTGCCCAACGTTATACAACCCTTCCTACAATAACAAAATGATCATATGGTTGAATAATAATGAAAAATTACTGGGGGTGGATCTAATAGAGTTATCTCATAGAGGAAAAGTGACGAGAAAAGGAAAAGAAAATAGAGCAGGAGCTTGAAGAAAAGGGAAGAGAAGCTCTTCGAAGTTAGTAAAGTTGAAAGTCGCAAGTTATCGAATTTGGAAAGACAAGTTTAGGAGTCTCATAGAATGATGGGCAGAGAAGTTTTATTTCCGATATTCTAGTGATTATTATTATGTTATTCTGGTGATATTGAGGGCACTAATAATGTGGATAGCTGATGCTGAAATAACATGTCCCCTTCGGTTCCTCCTTAATCACCATCTACAGTTTTAGTTGAGAAAAGTCATTTAGAGTGGCATGGAGATATTCGATGATGAGAGATGTGGGTACCGAGTTAGGTGCCTGAAGGTCCCAACTCAAAGAGAGTTACCGAGACTTCACTGATTTGTTTTAGTAGTTAACCAGATCAGGTCACTTTCCTATTGATGAAGTGATAGCCTTTCAGAGTTAGGTTAAAAAATACCCTTTGAAGGTCAAAATGTCATTTAAAATACCCAAAAAGTTATTCACCGTACAGGGATATTCTTTCTGATTTGAGTGATGTGATTTGGCTGTTTTATTCTGATACTTATGGCCAAGATGCCTATTCTGTGATTTTTGTGATGACAGATAGGGATTCGCCTGGAAACAATTTTGTATTGAGAGCAAACAGCGTACATAATCCTTCGTAACCATAGACTTGGTCATTGTTTATATCTGAGCTATAAGATATATGTGTTTCAGGAGGCCCGTATACGGTGTGAGGCTAAGATTCTGCAGATATCCAATATTTATCTCCTAGTCGTATGTCTTGATCCCCAATTCCAATTCTTATAATACGATATAGTAATTACCTCTAGATAATGTATTTGGGATAAGAATCTGCATAAGATCTATTCGATATAGCTATGAATAACAAATATCGCTTATGATAATTGATACACGGAGTTTGGAGGTATCGCATTCACAAGTTTGGTCCAAAACTAGGGCACCTTTTGAATGAATATGGCTGTCAAAGTAATTTCATACTCTTATCTATCTACCTTTTGCCTTGCTATATTATATTTGTTGGCAAAGTTTCACTTATTCTGAGCATGGGCCACTTTATAGTTCATCTGCATCTGGGATATTGCTTTATCCCAAAATCACCTTCTTATGCAAAATATCTAGAAACACACTCAATGTATTTCATCGATTGTTTTTTAGCAGCATCGGGCAGAATCAACCCCAGTTATTTTACATCCAGAGCCCCCGGTGATTACTAAGTTTTCATTCTCCTCAACTGTTCATGTCAACGGAGCTGCTCTCAGGGCCCAACGTCAAAATTACGACCATTTCTGGCGTAGGTGTTATAATATACTTCAATCAATCCAGCATGTATATATATAACAATACAGTATTCATATTTGTCTTCACCTAAATACATGTAACCAGCCGGCAATTGAAACGCTCGGATCTAAGCCCAATGGGGAAACTTTTCAAGGGCGGCTGAAAAATACAATTGGTGGCCAGCTGGCCAGACGCTCGCACTGCCATTGACCGCTTACTCATAGCTTATTCATCTTTTTTTTTTTTTTTTTCAAAAGCCAAGCTTTTTTTCTACATTGGGATAAAGACCGGGAATTGGAGTCACAATCCAGTAACTTATATCTTCTATTTATTAGTCACAATATCAACTTGTCAATAACCACCGCATAGCAGACCAGATTACTAATTCACTTACGATCTACGTAGTCTCACAGTATCGGTCTCCAGGGTCTATAGTTCGAGTCCTGCATCCCTTTTCGTTTTCCCACATTTGTCAAATAATCGAGGACGGGGGTATTTATATTCTAGTCAATTTCTTCATTTACACATCAGACACATAATAGAGTTTCAACAAACAAAAAATCAAACATGGAATCTCTATCACAAGAGAGCTTCGAAGAAGAGGCTCCAACTAATTTGCTGGTAGGAAAAGAAGATATCGAAGAAAGACCAGCACAGTTCCCTTCTCTCTTTCACGAACTTATGTGTTTAATGGTTTTCTGTTTTTCAACTGCCACCGCTAGTATATCTTCTGGATCTTACCAAATTTCAATCGACAAGACTGCTGAACATTTTAACATTACTGGAGGTATTCAAACATGGTTAGTCGGTTCTATATCACTTGCCAACGGCTCTTTCCTTCTATTAATGGGTGGAATTGCAGATGGATTTGGTAGAAAGAACTCAATTGTAGTTTGTTATGCTGCATTTGCTGTATGTTCACTCATTGCAGGTTTCATGAAGAATTTCATTGCTCTTTGTATATTTAGAGCTTTATCTGGTGTCTTTGTTGCTGGTGCTACACCAGCAGCAGCAGGTATCATTGGTTCCATATATAAAGAAGGTTCTCAAAGAAAAAATAGAGCTACTGCTGTGTTTTCAGCTGGGGCACCATTGGGTTCCGTTGCTGGATTTATCGTTGGTGGTATATGTGTTCAATTCATCTCATGGAGAGCCATTCATTTCTTCTATGCCATCCTATTTGGAGTTTTATCAGTCATTTCGGTGTATTTTGTTCCAAATGATAAACCACATTTAAAATATGAAGATTTTAAGAAATCCTTCTTCAACTTAGATTTTATTGGTTCGGGTATATCATTGGCATCATTTGTCTTGATTTGTTTTTCATTGACTCAAGTCGATGCCACCAATAAAGGATGGGGTACTTCATACATCATTGCATGTCTTGTTGTTGGAGTTTTCTTATTGGTTGTATTTGTACTATACGAAATCTATTTAGCTTCAAATCCAATCATGCCCACACAGATATGGGGCAATAAGAATTTCTCCATTTCCATGGTTATCATGGCTCTTTCATGGTTACAATTCCAAGGTATTCTTACATACTATGGTGTCTTATACTTTGAAACTATCAGGCGTTATTCGCCTTTACTTACCACAGCTTGTTATTTACCAATGCAAGTAGTTGGTGTAGCAACAAATATCTTTGCTGCTTTGACATTACATCTGATCCCTGGTACAATTCTTATGATCTTTGGATGTACAGGGTTTTTAGTTTCCTCTATTATTTGGGCTACTATGGATATAAACAGAAATTATTGGTTAGGTCCATTTTGGAGTTTTTCTACCGTTGTTCTGGGAGCCGATTTGACCTATAACGTTTCTAATTTGATTACATTTTCCTCTGTTTCCCATGAATTTCAAAGTTCAGCTGCCGGTGTATTGAACACTATCATTCAATTAAGTGGTACGATTGGTTTAGGTTTATCATCGACCATTATCTCAGCCAAGAACCCAACATTTGGTACCGAGCAACAGAATGATAACTTGGTCGAATTGTTTGACAGTTTCAAGTACGCCTATTACTTCGCCTGTGGATGTGCGGCCGCTGCATTATTACTCTCGTTTACACTGAAGGTTGGTAAATTTACAAATGAAGAGGCAGAGTCCAAGGGTGAAGTGGACGATGAAAAAGCTATTGAAAGTTCGTTGCCCATCGCAGAACAATTAGAGAGATAGCCTTTACTACGTATTAAATTATAAACATATCATTCCATATTTCATACTATATAATAACTAATAACTAATAACTAATAACTAATAACTAATAACTAATAACTAATAACTAATAACTAATAACTAATAACTAATAACTAATAACTAATAACGTCCCATTCACCTATACCCACAACCCGCAGCATCGAACAAGACGCCAAACTTGCAGACGCGCTCGCAAACAAAACAAAAAACAAAAAACAAAACAAAAATAGCTCACAAATAAAACAAAAAAAAACAAAAAAAAACCACGCGCGGTTTCTCAAAGCGGCTGGGCTTTTGTTTTCTTTGGGATCTCTAAGGAGCCCTTGGTGATCCCACTCACAGGTGGCTAGCTAGCTGCCTGCTGGACTCTTTGATTCGATCTGCGTAATACGTGATCTCTTTGGCCCTTCTCCAGTTCATTACCCCCCCCGTCATTTCTCTATATCATACCCCTTCCCGCATCTACATCTATCTCTGGTCTGCTACTTCCTTCATATATACATATAGGTTCATTGATTTACGCATCCTCGTCACTCCTTTCAATTTTTACGTGTTTTTTTTTCAGTGCATCATTCTCATATCTGACACCTGCTTATAATTATGACCTCTCTCATGAACAAACCTGGTGGTGGCCCATCCTCGTTTGCCACGAAAGCTGCTGTGCTGGCCACCAATTCGATGAACCAGAACCAGAATAGTCAGAATAATCAGAATCAAAATCCAAACCAGATCGATAAAGTTGTCGAAAGCGTAGCCAACGCTAATAAGAGACTTTCTCAAACTTCAACGAGCTCAAACAAGAGAAAATCGGAAAATTCAATAGGCCCATGGAAATTAGGAAGAACTTTAGGACGTGGTTCTACAGGTAGGGTCAGGTTAGCTAAACATTCCAACACTGGTCAATTATCAGCCGTCAAGATTGTTCCTAAATCCACTACCAACATAAACGACGAACAACATCAACAACAGCAACAGGCGAAGAAGAAAAACCCCAAATATGATGAAAATGGGTTACCGTACGGTATTGAACGTGAGATCATCATCATGAAATTGATTTCACATCCCAATATTATGGCTTTATACGATGTCTGGGAAAATACCAATGAACTGTACTTAGTCTTAGAATATGTCGAAGGTGGTGAATTATTCGACTACTTGATTCGTAATGGCAGGTTGACCGAAAGCGAAGCTGTCAATTATTTCAAACAGATAATAAGAGGTGTTGAATACTGTCATAGATTCAATATCTGTCATCGTGATTTAAAACCTGAAAATATCTTATTGGACAAGAACCATAATATAAAAATTGCAGATTTCGGTATGGCTGCTTTAGAGACAAATGCTAAATTATTAGAGACCTCGTGTGGTTCTCCTCATTATGCTTCACCTGAAATTGTCGCCGGTAAGAATTATCATGGTTCTCCAAGTGATGTATGGTCTTGTGGTATCATCCTATTTGCTCTATTGACCGGCCATTTACCATTTGATGACGCAAATATTAGAAAACTTTTGTTGAAAGTTCAAACTGGTAAATTCCAAATGCCCAATAGTCTCAGCGCTGAAGCTAAAGATTTAATTTGGTCAATGTTACGAGTCAACCCAAAGGAAAGAGTCTCAATTCACAATATCTTGAAGCATCCATTATTAACCAAATACCCAGAACTCCCAAATTCTATCTACAATAACTATAAAGGTGGCTTCACTATTGATGATGACGAATTCGATCTCAACAAACCCATCACCAAAATAGACGAATCTATCTTGAAGAATCTTCAAACACTGTGGCATGGTATCCAGATCCACAAGATTATCGACAAATTACACACCAATGAAAAGAATTATGAAAAGATTTTCTACTATTTATTATCCAAATATAAAGAAGAGCATTTTGGTGAAGATGACAACACCGTTTTTAACGATGAAAATTTGTTGGCTGGTAAGGCCAAGATTCATTCCCATAACAACAGTTATAGTTACAGTCATAATGGAAGTCCTAATCGTGTTCAAAGTCATAGTCACAACCAAAGCCACAATCACAATCATAGTCCCAGCAATGGCCAGCATGTCCTGAAGACTAAACGTTCAAATAATAAGCTTAAGGATCCATCCACATTAGATAGCACGGAGGTTGCTACAAGAAAGAAGTCAAAGAAACCTTCTTCAAAGACCCCAGCTCTTCCATCTTCTGCTCCAAAGAAGTTGACTAGATCGGGAAGCTCCATGATCATCAAGACCACCATTCAAGATGAAAATGGTGAAATTTTGAAATCCGTTACAAAAGAAATACCAGCTGTTCATCCTAATGTTATAGTCTCACCAAAGAGACAGCCATTGAAAAAGCAAAGTGCCAACCGTTTAAATGTCCAAGCAAATAACAATATCAATACGGCTGGTATCACCACAGCCTCTTCATCAATCAAGAAATCGGTCAGTTTTAAGTCTGCCAAGGGTAAGATATCAAGATCAAATACTTCTGTCAATAATTCCTTGCATTCAAAGAGTCTATCTCCATCGCCAAAGAAATCCACCAACGGTAAACTTAACGGTTCTTCAATTAGAATGATTGGCAGGTCTAGAAACGATCTCTTTAACCCTTCCAACTCAATTTCTATCAACCCTAAGGATTTACCTGATTTACCAGATCTCGATTTGAGTGAGTTTAATTACTTGGTTGATACAATTTTTGAAGGTAACGAGAAGGACGACATCACATTGAATTTTGATCTCGATGACTTCACTACCAATACCGATCAACTGTCGAGCAATAGCTCATCCAATCAGTACAAAGGCGATATTTACAACTCACCTGTTAAGAACTTGAGAACACTGAATCCAAAGGCTTCAAACCCAAGGATGAGACAGAATAAGAATGCTTCTTCAGTTCTTGAAAAATTTGGCGTTAGAATGAGTAGATTGGATTTCTCTGATCAAGTTACCAGAAACGTCATTGGCAGTGATTTAGCTAGCCAAAGACAAACCACAGCTTCTGCACCTACTTCATCATTGGCCAAGTCGCAATCATCATCAACTAGAAACCTGAACTCTTTCCTTAAGACGAACATGAATATATCTGATTATAATCAAAGGATTAACCAACGTCACCTAAGCATAAGTACATCCAGATCAAAGGATATCAACAAGTTGAAACTTTCTTCAAGAGGGTCAACCAATGAAGTTAACAAACCAAAGATTTATACACATTCAGCTGACAAGTCAATGGATTATTCATCTGATTATGACGGTAACTATTCTTTGCATTCTGCTGTTCATATCCCAATTGATTCCCCTGTCACCAATCTTTTCAACTTTGATACTGATGTCAACTTTGAAAACCAGATTCCAATGATCAAGGAACCATCTGGAACTGTAGCTACTACTGCACCAATTACAACTCAACGCACACGTTCTATTCAACCTATTATTAAGGATAACGAAAGTGATAGATATGCTGATGCTGAGGTTGAAAATGCTATTGACATATCCCAAGTTATATTTGATGACATCAATCCTTCTGAGCTGAGATTCCATCGTAAAGTAGAATCGGTTTCTACTCAGGACTCTCAGCTGAATAAAGTGATGCAACAGCCTTTCCCAACTATTAGATGCTCATTGTTGGCTAACTCAAATTATGATATGCCAGAAGGTAATGATAATAAAAGATTAAGTTTTACACCAGAAAAGAGAAAGAGTTATACAGCTTCTACAAGCGGTGCTACAGCTACTTCTATGTCTGAATCAGACAGGAATTCGAAACTCAAGACCATGGTAGAAAGAGAGTCTGTATTCTCTGATCCTGAAGATGATTCCATCCCAATTACCTTCAACAATGATCTTATGCGTGAGAACACAACTATCTTCGATGAGGACGTTGGGCAAAGAGTCTTAATCATTTCAAGCGAGGAAGATTCTGATACAAAAGATTTACAAATCACTCCAACTAGATCAAGTAAGAGTCATCAAGCTAGATTATCACTGCAAAGTGCTCACTTGTTGAACGGTGAATTTGAAGAGAGTAATGATTCACCAGCTCCTATCGTTGCAAGACACGCTTATTCCACCTTACCGTTCAAAAAGCCAAACAATACTTTCTTCCAAACAAGCAAATTGGAAAATGAACTGGATGGTATTGATTATGAGGTCCCAACCTCTTCTGAATCGAGAGATAGCCGTAGATTCTCTACTGCTTCTAAAAGGGGTGCTACTCGTATCATCTCAAGTATATTGGGCAGCAACAAATTGGACGATATAAGTGATCAAGTTGAAATCTCACCAATCGAAGCTACTTTTGAGGACGTTTCCTCGTCAAAATCAAAGGCTAAACCAGTCAAGAAACAATTGAGATTTGCAAGTTCTACTTTCATCAAAGAGGATATTGGTGGTATTATAAACATGAGCAAAGGCAGGAGTGATAGTGTTGATATCACTGCTAATAACAAGAGACCTAATTGGTTTATGAGGTTCTTCAATTCGATGACTGCTACCACTAATGGCAAAAGCGAAGAGAATAAAAAGAAGAAGAAGAAGAAGAAGGTAAGCCGTGGTAATAATAAACAGAAGAATAAGAAGGGAAGTAATACTAAGTGGCAATACAGAAAGACTACAGATAAGATATTCAACAGAAGCAATGTATGTTATGTTGAATCTAACTATTTGTCATCTGGAAAGTTAATTGATCATTTGGAAAAAGAACTAACCAAGTTGAACTCAGTTAGAATTTTGTACCTAGGCTCAATTCAAGGAGCAGTGAAGACTATATCTGTTTATATTAACGATGGATTGAAGGAAAATGAATTGAATTTCCACGTTGAAATTGAGGATCAAGAAGGTTATGAGTTTGGCTTTGGTGGCTGTTTTGTTAGAATCATTAAAGTTAGTCAAACGGGATCACCTAAATTCTTCAAGACTTGTTGTGAAGTCATTGAAAAGAATATAGTCGACCTTGAAAATAAAGAGAAATCTTCTGATAATTAGTTCTAGACTCTCAGTATATAAGTTGTAAAGCATAAATAGAATAATACCCATAAAAAAGACACTACATTGTTACATATACTTATGATTACTTCACTCAGTTCGAATCCGTAGCACACATAAGAGGACTGTTTGCAAAAAAAGAATAATGAACACGCCTTAGAAGTTTACAAAGCGCGTTTCTTTTTTTTTCCCAGTTGTGTCCCGGGTTCTGACACCCGCGTTTGTGAATTCTTCACTCGCATCAATGTGCAGTCAAAAGTGAAAAAGAAGTTGAAGTGAGAGCTGGCTGCTTAAATGTTTTTAAAGAGACGGGCAGATTGAAATATCTTGCGCCCAATACGACATTCGAGGTGCACAACAGCTCCGGAGGGTATACAAATTGTGTTTTTTTTATATATATAACTATGGTGCTGAGATATGATGTAGAGTATATCACACCCCGTGTACGCGGTTGCCTTATTAAGAGTAGTCAAATATTATTCATTGTTATAGAGAATACAAGTTTTCAGTTTTGCGATTTCGGTTAAACGAAGCTAAACTTAGAAATGGCTGTTATGCTATATCTGAGAAAAATATATTTCCCGACAGTAACATTCAACTTTCAAGCTTTTTGTTTTCATAATTTAGGGTGATTCAAAACGATACCCTGAGTATTTTGATGTAGGGCTAGAACACGGATTTGGTGAAATTTAGTCATTACTAGACCTGACCGTCAAACTAAAATAGTGGCTTAAGATGTAAGATCCTATGAGGATATATATTTCTAGCTGCACCACCACCTTTAACTAGGAAGAATGGTGCCGAAAACTAGTAGTAAAAAGGGACCATCCTACAGCCTGACTTATATTTTTCTATATTCAAATAACCGAATTACATATTCCCGCTACCATAAAACTGAAAACCATACTAGTACATAATAGATTTTGAAAAAACCTTAATGATAATCGTTGTAAATAGGTTTAAATATTCTTACATACCTGCTGCTTTTTTACAGGAAAACAATAATCAGATAAGCGCAGAGTTCAGTTATAGAAGCCTTGTATTGTACGGCAAATACTGAAAGTGCTAAATATCGATTCACAAAGGTACTGAAGATATAGGTTACGATACAAAAAATTGTATCAGAAGTATATTCTGGGAATGCCTTTTGAATTGGATCGGTATTCATGAGGGGTTTACTATAACCGAGTTATGGTTTTAAGAATGCCTAACTACGAAATGTCCTTCAATAGGTAACGAGTCAATTTTATATATATAACCTTTTGCGAGATTAGGGAAAGGTAAATAAAAATGGTAAACAAAGAGGAAAATAACTTTTGCAGTACGTTACAATAAATAAAATCACTTACATAGGGAGAGGCAATCTACTATGACAAACTTTATGCACAAGAAAAAATTTTCCCTCTTTTTTTAGCTCCGCGGCGTATGTTGCCTGCTTTGCTTTTTGTAATCTTATGAGATCATAACGAATCATATGCCTATGGTATCGTCAATTCTGTATCTGGCATCTAGTGTATATATATAATAAAATGATCACGAAGTAGATAAAGAGAGAGGGAGCAATATGGGACTTAATCGGAAGACGTAGGATCTCATTAAATACTACATGCCAACGGGCAAGCGGTACCTAAAGACTTTCCCAGCAAAGAAAAACCGTTGCGGTCCCTCGTTTCTTTTTGTGCGCTGATGTCTTCTTCAACATGTTGTGTAGCGCTTTTTCATGTGTGATTTCTGTTTCTTGTTTTATTGTTCTATAAACAAAAAAAACTTCTACTCACAGTTACTTAAATTTCTATTCACTCACATGGCGCTCAAATGCATCCTTTGAAGTACATATAAATCCTTAACTATATCGTATATTACACTGCTGTCTTTTTTCCTTCACTCCTTTAATATAAAGACGCCTTATTTTCCTTTTATAAACATTCAACATTCCCACTCTTAATACATAGACCGAATCTGCCATCTTCTCCTAGATTCTTTCAGTTCATTCGACCATTCATATATCCTTTAGATCAATATCGGATAGATTCAGCCGCTCAATAGAAGCAATCCCAATACACAATTGCCCTTAGCTTTTACTCCGCCTTTCTTTTTTGGCACACCACAGTATATTACTCTTTAAGATTTATATATAACTTGAACGAGTTGATATAATATAATATAATATACACCAGAGCAAAAAGCAAAGATACGCCATGGATATTTTAGTATGTTACAATTTATAGCAACTGGTATGATATATATGTGTCCCCCAGGTAGACATGTTTTAGTACTAAAAATTAGCGTTCATCGATTACTAACCCTAGTTTTTTTCTTTTACAGAAATACAAACTTACAATTGTAGGAGATAGAGGAACGGGAAAATCCGCATTATTAACCCAATACACTCATAATTACTTCCTAGAAGAAAGTGATCCGGAACTTATAGACACATATATCAAAGAGATTATACAGCATGAAACCAATAGAAGACTTCATATTGAGATAATAGATACTATAGATTTTGATACTTTCCATGAAGATATTACCGCTTCGAATATATCAAACTCGGATGGATTTTTAGTGGCCTTTGACGTTACATCTAAACCTTCTTATGATGCCGTTATATCTAATTTCCATCTACTAGAAAAGATGATCACTAAAAGACAAAAGGCAAATCCAAGATCTCTTCCGCCACCTGTAATGTTAGTTGGTCTAAAATGTGATCTAGAGTCTGAAAGACAAGTATCTTCATCTCAAGCATTGGAAGCCGTTGATGATTTCAAATTACAAGGTTACTTTGAGTGTTCTTCTAAATCCAGTTATAACGTAGAACAGTTATTTATCTCTATTATCGACGAAATTCAAGCTACATCGACTGACAAAAGAAAGAAATCCATCATCTCTTTACACAGTGGTAATGCTCGTAGTGACTTGATCCCAGGAAATAATAACGAAATATCTCCTACCACTTTACCCCTTGACCATTCACTGGTTAATGAGCATCAACCAGACATTAAGACTCAACCAGAACAAAATGTTGAAGAGATTCCAGTTGCCGCAACTCGTCAAGTAAAGGCTCCTGCGAAGAAGACTGTTTCAAAGTCAAACGAATCAGCGTGTTGTATCATTGTTTAATTGCATCAATCTCAACCAACAAAAGTTATTATAGTCTCATCCACCCGCTCTACTCTTATTATAAATCACCAAAATTGCATGTCAATCAGAAGTTCTTCAAAATTAATTCTATAAAACTTTGTATATTAGACAACTGTTAGCTTACTGGATCTAGGTATACATTCATATTTTCAATCTCTTGCTTATAACCCCTATCATCATTTTTTCCTGAATTTCTATCAGTATTATATAGGTCACACCATTTAAAAAGTTCTTTGCTATACTATCATGTTGCTAAAGCAGCATCTTTCTTAATAATATAAACCTGTAGAGTAAGAAACTAAACCTCAAAACGGATAGGAGGGGATGTGACGTTTGTCTTCTTTTTAATTCCCAGAGTTAGCTACGTCTTAAGTTTTGTGGATCAATGCTAGTGCTATGACTGAGACCAGTTTAATATAGTGACTGTCGAATACACCAATAGGTATCTTTGAATTACTATAAGCACTAGGTGCAAATGATCTAATCACGGATTTACAACCGAGCGCAGCCAAGAGGGCACGGGCCACAACAATATATGGATGTTGTACCTCAACTCTCGGAAAAAGAGAAAGTTCGGTTGTTCAAGGTTATCGAGATTACCGGATTGGGACAAGATTCAGTTTTTCTGCTTTGGATCGACACGCTATGGCTTTCTGAACTGTGTAAATTCAATAACCGAGTGCATTGAATATATATATAGCTCTGATGTTGCCCCGTGAATCCTTATTTCATACCAGTTATGAACCTTTGAATAGATAACCTGATATATACCATGCAGTTTTATATAGAATAATAATGTTTCTTCAATAGCAATCTACCTCGGCAGCCGCCCTTCAACCCTCACTTCACACTTCACACTCTAGGCTCCCTGGGAAAATTGTGACTGCCCTTTTTCTCCTCCCATTTGTCCCATTTCTCCCGGTACCGGCGTCTCACCAATTTTCAATTCAAATCTTTTGTATGCAAATTTGTGTAGTATTAAAGGTTACTTTGATCTGAAATTTTGTGATGCTATAAGGTAGGATGGTTTCTGCATTTATGGGAGAACCACGTTGAAATTTGGCCACTTTTACCTACCTCTCCAGTGTATATCAACCCTTGGCCGGTCCTTTGTCAAAGGGTTAGGCTCCAGACCGGTGGGTACCCCACACGGTAGTACAAGGGTTCCAAAACTTCCCAAAGAGGCGAGAAAAATCTCGTTTTTTTTTCCTTTGCCGGAGTTTATCCTCCTGAAATCTCCCCATTAGGCAATTATTACGCCGCTGAGAAGCCAAAAAGCAAGATTTTAACTTTTGCAATGACTAACAAGCTTCATAACACAGGCATGTTGGAGTAAACCCTTTTCGTTATTGTGTTTGCTTGGATTTTTCATTCTTTTTCATAAACTTGGAGATCTCCTCTTTTCCTTACCTTAAATAACTAGTTACTTGTTTCTTCTCTATCTCCTTTTCTTTGTTTAAAAAACTCTCTCTATTGTCACTAGATAATATCAAAGAAAGTCAAAATGTCAACTTCTTCATTAGAGAAAGCATCCCCATCTGAGGATGAACCAGTTCTCTCCACTTTAAACCTTTCCCTTGAGGAAAGAGAATCTAGAGTTGAAGCTTTAGCCCAAGAGTTAGGTATTGACCACAAGAAATTGATGTGGAAGATCGATCTATGGGTTGTTCCTCCATTCTGTTTATTATATTTCTTGTCTTTCTTGGATAGAGTTAATATTTCAAATGCCAATGTTTACGGTATTCAAACCGAATTAGGTTTAGTTGGTAACCAATTCAACACAGCTATCTGTGTTTTCTTCATTCCTTACGTCATCTTTGAAATCTTATCCAACTACTGTCTTAAAATCGTCAAACCACATCTCTGGTTATCTGTTATGATTTTATTCTTTGGTGCTGTTACTGTTGGTCAAGGTTTTGTTAAAAATTTCGGTGGTTTAATCGCCTGTAGATTCTTATTAGGTATCTTTGAAGCTGGTTCTTTCCCAGCTATCTTCTATATCTTAGCTAACTTTTACAACAAAGAAGAATCTCAAAGAAGATTCTCTACTTTCTTCTCTACTACTTGTTTAGCCGGTGGTTGTGCCGGTGCTTTAGCCTACAGAATCAATGATTTAGATGGTGTTCACGGTCACTCCACTTGGAGATGGATTTTCATCATCGAAGGTGCTTTTACCATGGGTTTAGCTATTGTCTTATACTTTACCGTTGCTGATTTCCCAGAAGAATGTAGATTCTTGAATGCTAACGAAAGAACTTTCTTAAAGGAAAAATTAAAGATCCATCTTGGTGATTCTGGTTATGAAGTTAAGCAAACATGGAAAGATGTTCTTGAAGTCTTTAAAGATCCAATGCTTTACATCACTTCATTATGTTACTTCGGTTTGATTATCCCAGCTTATGGTTACGCTTATTTCTCAGTTGTTATTATTAAATTATTAGGTTATACCGCTATGAATGCTAACAGACAATCCATTTACCCATGGTTATGTGCTTTTGGTTACGCCATTCTTTTAGCCTTTGCTTCTGATTATGTTTCAAGAAGAAAGAGATTTGCAAGATACCCATTCTACCTCCTTGCCGCCATCACTGGTATGGTTGGTTTAGTCATGGTTTTATCTATTAAGAATACTGCTAACTTACATGCCAAATATGCTGGTTGTTTCTTAGCTGCTTCAGGTTTATACACTGCTATGCCTATTATTGTCTGTTGGTTTTCCTTGAACTTTGGTGGTCACACCAGAAAATCCGTTGGTACCGCCTACATTGTTGGTTTCGGTAACTTAGGTGGTATTGTTGCTCCATGGTTATTCTTAAAGAAAGAATCTCCAGACTACACCAAGGGTTTATCCGTCTGTGTCGGTTGTGTTGTTTTCTCAATGATCATGACTACTATTTACTTACTTTACATCATGTACGTTTCTAAGAGAAAACAATCCGAAGGTTACAGAAACAAATGGAATGCTTTATCCTTAAGAGAACAAATCTTGAAAGGTGATCTTAACCCAGATTTCAAGTACATGTACTAGATTGATCTAGATCCATCTTATTTATTCAAATTAGATGCTAGAAAAAAGTTGAAATTTAATTAATGTTATTTTTGTTTTGCGTTGACTTTCCTTTTTTTTTTGTTTGTCTTCTTTTGCTCCCACTCTCCCTCCTGTATCTTTCACTACGTTTTGTTCAATATCTTTTTATTCTATTATTTACGGTTATGTATATGGACGACACTTTAATGTACTCATAATATGAAAAAATACCCCCACATTGTAATATATATGTATAAAAAAAAACACTGACAAAATAGTAAAACTGTAAATGAGATCACTATTGATGAGGCCGGAAGAGGAAATTATTCTTTTTGGTTCTGAGACATCTGAGAAAAATCATTGGAGGTGTATAAATAAGAATCTCTTCACTGCTCACAGTGATAACAGGTAATCAACCAGTTGAATCAGGTACAATTGTAATAATCAGAGGGATATACACATATATACCTAACAAAAATGGTAAGTAATGCATTTCAAGGAAAATCACAATACTATGAGAGACATATTTTACTAACATCGCCTCTAGGATTTTGACAAATTTACATTTGACGATATAGAACCGATACCAATAGATCAACCAAGCAATGGTGCAATAAATGATATAGTACTTTGTAAGATACTATATTCTGATGAATATAAGATGATAATGGGATATTTACGTAGGCTCATGTTGAATAAGGAATATTCGGATCGTGCCATATATCTGACAGATTTGGTAATACAAAAAGTCGCTGCTCATTATACCGTATGGCAATATAGACTACAGTGTATTAGGACATTAGGCAAGGATTTGATTAAAGAACTTGAATGGACTGAAGAAATAGCACTGGAAAATCATAAGAATTATCAGATATGGCATTATAGACAACTACTAATTGAAGAATTAAAAAGTCAAAAATTATCATCATATTCACCTTCTTTAGACTTCCCATTGATTGAGATAATGATTGATGAGGATTCTAAGAATTATCACGTCTGGAGTCATAGAAGATGGCTAGTTGAAACTTTTGGACTATATCACAATTCTAAAGAGTTGGAATTTGTAGAGTCGAAAATCGAAGAAGATGTAAGAAATAATTCTGCTTGGAATCACAGATTCTTTGTTCAGTTTGGGGATTATAAATTGAATGACAATGCTGTTGGTGACGAGTTGATACAGAGTGAAGTTGAATATGCCAAGAAGCAGATCGAGCTAGCTCCTTTGAACCCTTCATCGTGGAATTATCTAAATGGAATATACAAATTATTCAACTCAAGGTTAAGTCTCTCTGAGATCCAGGGCTTTGTCGAACAATTCACAGACAAACAGATAGTTATAGAAGGTAAAGAGAAGAGAATTCAATCAAATAATGCCTATGAGACACTGGCACAAATTAAGATATGGGAAAATGATTTACCTGAGGCCAAGAAGATTTTCGAACTACTAGCTACTGAGCTGGATACGTTTAGAGTGAATTACTGGAATTACAGGATCACTAGAGTGGGTATATAATCCAATATTAAAACTTTTATTTGCGTTATGATATAGTATCTGAGTTTTAGGTATCCTTCAACCGTAGTAAATGAGTTATAATAAAATAACCAAAATGTTGGCACGGTACATCTTTTCATGTTTAAACATGGCCGTGCTACCCTAGAGAAATCTCAAAAAAGATTTTTTTTTAAATTTATTTTTGATATTTTTTTTATATACATTTCTGTCTGCATTTGTATTGGGTCCTAAATGGAATCTGGTTCATATACTTAGACTGACAAACTTCCAAAGCGCTGAAAATGAGTACGGAAAGCAAACTTAATCCACAAGACGATGGAATCTACAGAGTGATCGGAGGAATATATATCTCATCTTATGATCCATTATACGACGAAATAGATTTAAAAGAAAAATATAACATCTCCAATATTTTATCTGTCTTCACAGGTGAAGTTCCAGAAAAATATACAAAGTCCCCATATACACAACTTTCAATAGAGATAGAAGACATATCAACCGTGAATCTTTTGAGACATATACATACCGCTAATGAATTCATAAGTACTTCCTTATTCAAGAGTAAATCGATTGAAGAGTTGAAAAGTTTATCACCTCAAGAGACCAAGAAATTGAAACATGAAGGATCGATATTGATTCATTGTCAAGCTGGTTGTTCTAGATCTGTTGCTATACTTGCTGCCTTTTTGATGAAATATTACGACATGTCTCTAAAGATTGCTTTATATGCTATCAAAAGAGTCAAGAGAGATATAGAACCAAATGAAGGTTTTATGGAGCAATTAGCATTTTTTGAAGAAATTGGTAAAATCGATGATTTAGATACACTTTATCAAAATTCGAAATATAAATTAGTTGCATTAACAGATTCAATGAGAGAAGGTAATGTTGATGGTGGAAGTATCGAATTCTTAAAAGATGAATCATTTTATAAGACTGAGGAATCTACAAATGCTGAAAAATCAGCTGAATATTATTTACGTTGTAGAAATTGTCGTCAACAATTAGCACCTCAATCTAAATTCATCGATCATGTTCGTCCTGCTGTTGAAGATGAAGAGAGTGAACAAGCATATTTCATCAAAAATGCCTATAAATCACGTCGTATTATCGATATTCAAAAAGGTTCTGATGACTGTACCCATTATTTCATCGAGCCAATATCTTGGATGAAAGAAGAATTATCCAAAGGTGATATCGAAGGTAAGTTCCATTGTTTTAAATGTGAATCCAAGATAGGTGGTTATTCATGGAGGGGATCAAGATGCTCTTGTGGTAAATGGATGATTCCTGCAATTCATTTACAAAAAGCCAAAGTAGATAAGTTTCAGACACAACCTCTTTACTTACCTAATAGAATCAACCATGAATCTTTGGTTGCCGATGGTATTAATAACTTGAAATTAAACTAATACGAATTTATGCGATTTTCATTCAAGTTTGGGACATATATAATATACATAGATAGACATACAGAGATAGACAATATAAATTAGATTTTTATCACTCAATAATCATATCGTAATCAGATTCATTCATATCCGATTGATTAGAATCATGTTGCTCATTTCTTAAATGGGATGGCGTATAGTATGGGTTGTTATGCGAAGCGTATTGCAACAATATTGAAGCAGTTGGAGGAGAAGTTAAATTCGTGCTATTAGTAGCGATAGCACCACTACTTTGATTAGAGATTGAGGAAACTGTAGCTGTTGTAGGACCAGTCTGGATGTTGTTAGTTCCAGAAGCAGCTGTTCCAGATGCCAATGCGCTTATTCCAGTTCCAGGATACTCTTCAACTATTGAAGAGTCCATGGAGATACTATGATCGTTTTGATACTCTTCAGAAGCCATGAATTCTTCATCTTCAACGTTGTTTCTATTCATTGAAGTATGCGCTTCTCTATAATCTAGCTCAAACCCACCAGTACCACTACCAACAAGTCTTCTTGCTCCACCAAGGTCCAAATGACCACTACCGCTCATCTGATCAGGTCTAGAATCGTTTTCATCCAAATCAGACTCGTCGTCATCTACAAGGTTATCATAACTTAAATTGAACTCGTCTCCATCGGGTATCTGAGCATCAAGATCAATCTCGCCTGCTCCACGACTATCATTGAGATTATCACTGGCATTGATGATATCATCATCTGCCTGTATTACAAAACTTTCCAATCTGCTATTGTTTTCATTGACTCCGCTCTGTGGTTCACGGATCAAATCGTCATCATCATCATCATCATCATCATCATCATCATCATCATCATCATCATTAGAGATACCTTGAATCTCATTATTCTCAACCATCTCTTTCATAGTTTTCCCAACACCAATAGGCTTGATATGGTTATAACCAGTATATGCATAACTTTTCAAATGCATCAAATTATTGGCAATCTCTAGGCTAATATAATCTAATGCTTGATCTTGACCTGACCCCATTGGTAAATTGAACAATTCTTCAGACGTTCTTGTTGTCTTCATAGCACCTAAGAAAGCAGCTGAATATGAAGACAAAGGAGGGGCATATATGTTCTGTGAATTGGAAGAGTTATTATTATTGCCGTGGTTGTTGCTATTCCTACCATTGTTGTTGTTGTTGATAGGTTGATTTTGACGATTTTGATGTGATCCTGATCCAGAGATCGTTGAATCTAATCTGCTTCCTCTTGAGTTTAGATCTGTCATACGCAAATGATGCGTTTCTCTGGGAACCAGATTTGGTTGGTACATATTGACAGTAGTGATTACTTTGACCAAGTGTATATCGAACGTTACAGGTGCTGCAAAACTACTTAAATGTACGTCAGTCCTATCAAGACGACTCTAGTTGTTATCATTTTGATTACCACCATATATTTTATTTATTTTGGTTTTCCTCTTCTAGGAACTAAATTCGAGGTAGTTTCCCGAAGTTTTCGATTTCAATTTGATTAATTAATTTTTCAATAAATGTAACATTAAATTTATGTAAGTATATATCTGACTATGTATAAGAATTTGAAATGGAAAAGACATATGTATATGGAGGGAAACAGGAAAAAAGCGTGAAATGAATTAATAAATAAATAATGAATAAGAAAGAGCGAGGAAACTGGCCCAGGCATCAACTAACTAGTGGGGTTTACACTGGTTGTAGGGTACCGTCATCGTATCCAAATAATCGATCCCATTGCCCTTTTTTATGTAACATGGCCAATACTAGGACCAAAGGTAATTGCCAGACTGAACCCCAGAAACCTCTCTTTGCATAGACATTAGCCAAAGAAATGGCCTCTTTCGTAGGTCCTCCTTGAGCAACGGTAGCCTTGGAGTAATTCTTTCTTTGTTGATTCCAGAATTGATATGTAACGTATGTTAACCAACCGTTGAATATGGATGAATCGATTATGAAATATTTATCAGTGACACCATAATAGGCCAATCCGATACAGATAGGGAACATCAGTATAGAATACCTTAAAGCTACTCTTGCATTTAATTTGGGATTGACAAAAGCGGTCATGACATAACCGGCTCTCTTGTACTCATCTTTGATATTATGACTTAAAGTATTGAAATGTGGGAATTGCCAAGCGTATAATAATGCAGCAAGACACCATGCACCTGGGTCACTTAATGAAGAACAAGCGGCCCAACCCATCAATGGTGGAATAGCACCAACAACAGCACCAACCCAAGTGTTTAAGATCGACTTTCTCTTTAATGATGTGTATATCCATGAGTATAACACTATATTTAAAGTACCTAAACTTGCAACGATGGGGTTGACACCAAAGTATAAGATTCCAGTACCTAAAGTACCAGTTAAACCAGCAAATGTAAAAGCCTCCTTTGGTGTAACTGATCCACGCACAACAGGTCTTGTTGAAGTTCTATGCATTTGACTATCAAAATTTGGTTCACGACCCATATTGATGGCATTAGCCGAACCGGAAGTTAACAGTATACCCATGGTTAAATATAAGAAACTTGTTATATCTGTAGCACCTGGAGCTAATGCATATGAAGAGATCGACGATAACATGATTAAGAAGGTTAAACGTGGCTTGGTTAATGTGATATAAGGATCGGTCAACTTCTTTAATGTCATCTTTTCACCCTTTAGGTAGGATTGTAAAACGGAATCAGTAAATTTAGAGTTTTCTTTGGATTTAACCCCGAATGGTATATGACTATCAGTTTCTGCAGTCGATGAAGCTTCGGTACTTGGGTGACAAACAACGGCTTGTTTAGCAACTTTCTGCAGAAGACTGCTTGTATTTCCAACTGAAGAAGATGATGCGTCATCAACGGCAGATGCACCAGATGAATTAGCGGACGCAAAAGAGTTCCCATTCGGTCCAGAAGAAGAAGAAGAAGTAGAAGAAGCAGTTACTGTAGCAGAAGAAGGGGCGCCGGCAGCTGCAGATAATGTGGATGAATGTTTTTTCAACGGTAGAATTCTATAATTTGGAGTGAATTGTAATCTATTTACAGGATGAATCGTAGTTGATAATGGTTGTCTTTGTTGATATTGTGAATTTGAACTTGAGCTTGAAGAATCAAGAGAGTTCAACAAAC
Organism: Wenyingozyma nitratophila; assembly: GCA_030567875.1. NCBI lineage: Eukaryota > Fungi > Ascomycota > Pichiomycetes > Pichiales > Pichiaceae > Wenyingozyma > Wenyingozyma nitratophila. The sequence continues at coordinate 95,195 of JAJLSW010000032.1, read as the reverse complement.
CATTGGAATAATAGTATAATGCATTGTTTTTTTTGTTTGTAGTCAATCCTCTACAACCCAAATGGTATAACGGAGAAGAGTTGACGTTCTTTAACGACGCTCTAGACTTCGTGGAGAAGAAAAGAGGTATTGAAGAAGGTGTTTTAATCATTGCATTCGTGACACCAATAATATTAAAATCTATCTTTCAATCTATAGAGCCACTTTTCTTGTTTTGTCCAAGATAGTTGGATTCTTTTGGGGATAATGAAAAAAAAACAGGAATACAGTGGAGACAAGCTAAGGATATTGGAAAGTCCCAGGTTGAAAGAATGACCAGCTTAGTTCTGCCCCTGATTAGAGATATGAACAAGATAATAATCTATATCTATCCCATCACCAAGTTTGAAAAGCACCACCAGAGTCGATAAATTTGTTAAAAAGGTGGTGCGAGGGTGTTTTGGGCTAGGACCGCGAAGGGTAATTCTACGGTTTTAGTCTTATTATTATATATATGTGTTGTATTTGTATTGGTTGATTAAATGATTTATATATATACTAAATCTGTGTCTATTCCTTTTTATCACCATCGTCATCTTTCTTAGATTCACCATCACCAGCGGCAGATTCTGTTGTATCACTTAAACCGTCAGTTTTAGAATTTGCGGCGGATGCCAATTGATTATTTGAGATTTTATTTTCAATCAAATCATGAAATGCAATGATTGATCTTACCAATGAACTGATATAAAGTACCATCAATTCATCGTTTGTCTTTACGTTGAATGCAGAAGATAATTGATTTGCCTTGTTTGAAGTTTCAATTCCATTATCTTGAGTTGATACCGATTTTTGTGAAGGAGGGGATAAAACTGTATTTGTTAAACCTGTGAGATTTGGTAACAGATTGAAGATATCTTGTAATTTACCCAATATAACGTTATTGATTGGTAATTCCTTTGCTATAATCTTATTCAAGTAATTGACTATATTGATCAATCTTTCACTTAAAGATCTCAAAGATTTAAAATTGTTAGTCAATCTAATCGATAAATTACCACATGCTTGATCTCTGATATCTCTTAAAAGGTGTTCAACACCAATCTCTTCAGCTTCTTCAGCTTTTATGATAGAAGGCAAATGAATGAAAGTCTTTTCACTAGATGAACCATCGTCTTTGATTTCTTCAATTGCCAAATAAGAATCTGTTGGGATATCAATTTGATCACTTGAATTAACGTCGACTATTAATAACAATGGATTTGGTGCGAATTTTTTGAACATTTCATTTATTTGTAAATCTGATGATTTCAATTTAGGTCCGGAGTGATACCAACCAATTAATTTTTCCTTTGCATTGATTTTTTTAGACATTTCAAGCATGGAATCGATATAGTTATGATCTAAAAACCAAATATCTGGATTTTTTTCATCTTCTTCAAAAGGTATGGCAAATGAATTGGTAACTTTGATGGATTGTTTATCGGATGAATTATCACCTAATATAACACCTAACACTCTTTTGTTGGAAACAGTTGATGTATTGGAGGTTGATGATATAACACGTTCATAATGATCGACTACACTTAATAATACAAGTGGTGCTACAGTCACCGTTGTATTGAGGTAGCTTGTAAGTTCAGTGGTGGTAACTGGGGCCATTTTGTCTTCGATTGATCTATTTATCGAAACGATTACAATACTTTAGAGGAGATATATATAATCAGTTTACTTCACTTCACCCACAGATATTGATTGGCCTCTCAAACCAAACTCTCTCCCATTTTGCCCTCACAATTTCAACGACTTCCAACTCGCGCGTCGATCGTCCATTTCCCAGCCGAATTACATGTATATATAATATAATATAATATAATATAATATAATATAATATAATATAATATAATATAATATAATATAATATAATATGGTTTTATATTAGATATTATGGTGTTGTTATACAAGTAGATAGATATACATTTCTCTATTTCTTCTTCAGTTTACTCTTACAGTCATCACAGTACCACTCACCAGTAGGCAACTCTTTGAGTCCAGTACAGGGCAAATGAAACCACTCCTTTTCACAGCTTTCTCCATCACAACCCACCATTTCACCGTATGATACTTGTTGACAATAACAGTAAACGGGTTCGCCATCATATGAAGGTGGTGTACTTGGTTCATTGATTATGTTCTTAGATCCATTATTCGAAGATCTACCACCGCCAGTTTTGCCCGAGGTATGACTATTCTGCGTACCGTGATTTTCGTGGGCCGAATTATCTGACTTCGAATTGATACCACCATTATGCGAATTACCATTACTTGTTTTGTCACCGGAGTTACCATTACCGTGCGCACTTCCATTAGCTCCATTACTGTTACCATTACCATTGGCAGGATTTTCCTCTTTTTTAACTCTATCTTTTCTTGGTTTCGATTGCTTCTTCTTAGCAGGTGGTAGCGTACCATTTGCATCATTAGCGGCACCAGAAGCATTACCATTTGTTATCGATGCACCATTACTTTCATCGTAAGTTTCTTGATTATTTGCCGTTTGTTTTCTCTTCTTACTGTTACCTCCTTCTTTACTCGAACCCTTTGGCTTTCTTGATGATGACGATGCAGATGATGCAGCAGCAGCAGCAGATGGTCCATTTCCATTGTTGAGGAATGAACGACCAGCTCCATTTATATTTAGCGAGTTATTATTGTTATTATTTGCACTTGGCATGGGTGTAGCACTTCTACTATCGAATCCATCTTCTAAACCTGCTGCTGCTTTCTTAGCGGCAAGAGCTTCTCTTCTACTTTCACTTCTTTGGGATTGTGCGGATTTTGGTTCGTTGATAACGGTCATGGCAGGATGATTCATTGGTCCTATTCTGACAATCTCTGGGATTTCATGATCCACCACAATTTCATAGGCTTGATTTATTCTCCTTATATTCTTATTAACGGTATCAGATGCAATTGTAGCAACGTGCATTTTTTCTTCTAGACACGGCATCAACTCCTTTATGAGGTCTCTTATCTTTGACAACAGTAATTCTCTCTTTGGGTGAGTCTTTTTCATTTGAATGAATCTAATGATATATGCACGTAAATAAGGTACGGTATTCACACATTTAGCATCGATTTCTTTTAGTAGGGTAAAATATCTGATCAATTCATAAGGAAATGCTTGTAGTGCATCAGTGATTTCATTAAGACCAGGATATAAATCAGTTATACTAGGGTTTTGTATGAGCTCCATCTTATCCAAAGTTTGTGATTCTTTATTGATCTTTTGTTGTTCGATTTGCTGTTTGATGGCTTTATCTACCAACCTTTGGGATTTCATCCTAAGAGGTAAGTTATCAGACATCTTGGAAAAAGAAAAAGAAAAACACAGACAGGCAGACAGTGAAAAGTCGATTGAGTTAAGATATGTGATCTGTGATAAAGGTCAGTCGCAGCTGAGTGTCGTGTATAAAGCTGTAGTTTTCAATTAGGTAGAAGCAAACAAACATATACAGATATCCATGGTAGACAGCTAGATTTATCGGTTTATCACCCGCTTTTGCTTATCCCTCGGGCTCAGATTTTTGTGCTTCCTTCTGGCTGCCATTTTATACCGCGTGTCAATTACCGCCGCGGGGTTAGGGGCATGTGTTTAGTCGCCTCCTGCCGGCCACACCGCGCACCGCTAATGCGGAAGCAGAGGAGAGACACGAAAAGGGTCACGTTCGCTTACTTTACCGGATCTTTTTTTTCATTCAAGCTACCCTTTTAAGCCCACTTTCCTCCTCACACACGTAGACGTATAGCTTTACAAAGCCATTGGATATAGATATACACAGCAAGATGACCAGAAGAATGCCAGGCTCTTCAACCTTGCCTCCAGCGCATGGAATGACCGACAAGGGCCCAAATATGGGTTACCCAACGAACAATCCAAACACGAACCAGATCCCATCTTTCCACCAACCCCAGATGATGAACAACGGCAATTACGCAAATCAAACTTACAATAACCCACCTCAGAATTCCTATCCTCCCCAGGGAACAAACGGATACGGACAACCTCCCCTACAACAGCATCAGCAACAACCACTGGCTCAGTATAATGGCAATCATCCTCAATATGAGGTGAATCAAAGACAAGGCGCAGCACACCCTGTTTCAAAAAATGGTCAATATCATAATGGTTCCGCTCATACTCAGCAACAGTTCAGGCAACAAGAGTACCCCGATGGGAGTTATCGCCAACAACAGCAACAGCAACCGCAATTGCACCATCAGCCAGTTCCTCAACAACAGCAGCAACAGGCAGTAGCACCACCACCACAACAGCAACAACAACAACAACAGTATCAACAGAGACAGAATCACCCTCAACAATCTAGACCACAGCCTCAGTCTCAGTCTAATAATAGCCGCCAGCCTTCAAATGGTAATGTTAATTCAAATTCAAATCCAAATGGTTATCAAAGATCTCAACAGCAACAACTTCAAGGTCCACGTAGTTATCCCATGAATGATGCTAATACCCTTCAACCTCAACAATCATATTCAAATACAAGACCTCAGATGTCAAATAATAACTCATTCAATTCGAGTCACTCTGATCATTCAAATCATTCGAGCCATGTCAATGCCATAAGCAATGACGATATATTTGATGATGAAATTGAATTCCATGTACCTCCAACATCATCCAATATAAGACAGATATCAAACACCTCGAATTCATCGTCTAACTATGCCCTTGATAAAATACCTGAATCTCAACAACCTTCGAGACAAACTTCGATTAATACAACTGCAACGAATAATATGGATGATACCAGAATAAATGCATTAGAAGAGAAAATACAGCAATTGGAGAAGGCTCTTGCCCTGACTGAGTTGAAAAGTAAAGTTGAATCAAGAACAGCTTCATCCACTTCAAGTCTTTCGATATATACACCAGCGATCACAACAGAAGATGATACCGAAAAGGAGATCAACAACACTCCACCTCCATTATTATCATCACCTCCTTTACAGGATCGTAGAGGTTCCTCTATACTAGAAACAGTCCCCAAACCCGGCTCCTCTTCCTCCTCTTCGTCAGATTTCAACCACCCACCTGTTCCTCCATTACCTCCATTAGAGCAGAGAAGAAGTAAATCTTTCTTCGATTCCAAACATTCTAAAAATTTAGAAGTCCCTGAGAAATCACACGAGAAGACCATGAGTCAAAATTCATTAGTACCGACCACTTCTAAATCGAGCAAAGTCAGCTCTTCAGGAAGTTACGACTTTGATTTAGATGTTTATGACGATGATCATTTGGACGAAGAACCACCTCCATCATATGCTGAATTAGAGCAATCCGGTAGTTTGACTTATTCTCAGTCGATTTATCGTACTGGATTTGAAAAAGCTGGTTTTAAGATGAATGAGAAAAATGCAATTGGTACAAATATAGGTAACTCAAATGGTAGTGGTTCAAATGGTGGTAGTAGTAGTAGTAGCAGTAATGCTGCAATATTAGCCAGTCCGCCATTGAGCCTGAAGATGAAGAGAAAATTACCTCCACCATTACCAGAGGTTAAATACGAAGAGTTGAATCCAGTTGCAACAAAGCCAAGGGTTTCATCTTTCAACAATAACGTCGATTTGGAAAGACCAACTCAACAGTTCATCGATGCTCCAATCAAACCCATCGTTGCTAAATCCAAACGCAATAACCAAAGACTCCCATTATCACCACCAATGAATAGGCCAATACAAGCTAGACCAACTCAAAGATTTGTAGATGATGATGATGATGATGACGATGATGAATATGAGGAAGATGAGAGCTCGGATTTGCCCGAATTGCCCGTGCAACCGCCTTCAATAGGAAAGAAGAGACAAGATTTATTAGCCAAGCAACCACCATTGGAGAACAACAAACCTGTTGAAAAACCATTCAAGATCGATCCTAGAAAAGCCTCAGTACTATCAAATGGTATGATTCAACCGATATTACCATCTGAATCAAAGGAATCATTAGATAGTCTTAGAAGAAGGTTCTACAAGATTAGAGAAAGGGCATATAACGATTATAAGTTATTTACACCTCAAATTCAATTCGAATGGGCCATCATGCTATTAGAAGCATTGGATAAACCATCCTTTATATCAAAAGTATCAATCGATGCAGGTATTAGAAAGAATCCAATACCTTTGAAAGATTTGGGAAAGGAGAAGTTCTTATTTTTAAATACGAGTATAAAAGTATTGAATATTATCATTGATAAAGATCCAAATATTACAAGGGCAAGGTTATACCTTGGTGATATTTATTCTGGTGGTATCCATTCTGGAATTGTACCAAAGGATGAAGTCAAAGGTTATAAATTATTTTTAGACGCTGCCACAATTCAAAATGACCCAGTTGCATATTATAGAGTTGCATGTTGTCTTGAAGTTGGTGTTGGTACTGAAAAGAATGTTGAATTAGCCTATAAATATCTCGATCGTGCTTCGGTATTGGGAGATCCATCTGCAATGTATCAACTTGGTGTTGCATTATTTGCAGGTAATCAATTAAAAGAACCAGATGTAAAAGCCTCTTTGAATCTATACCAACAAGCGGTTGAGAAGTTGAAAGATCCTATGATTATGGGACGTGATCCTTTGATTGCCACTAGAAATTTCAAAAATGCAAGAGATATCTTATACACTTTGGCCAAGATTTATCAAACGGATATCGAATTATTGAAACTTACAGATAAGAAGAATTCGAGTGTTTTGAATAAGATTGATCAATTGAAGAAACTGGGTGTTTACAAGAATCGTGAAAGATCTTTGAACTATTACTCAGAAGCCGCTAAATTGGGCCACGCAGAAGCTGAAACTGCTTTAGGTTTCTATTATAAAGAAGGATGTTTCCCCACCGAGGATTTCCAAAAGGAAGATGAATCGATGAGATCTCGTAATCCTAATGGGATAATCTCTCCGAGTAGATCGATCTATTGGTATTCGAAAGCAGCTGCAAATAATCAAATCTATGCAGCAATGGGGTTGGCCAAATGGTATGCATCTGGTGCCGAAGGTGTATTGGAGAAAGATCCAGAACAGGCATTTTTATGGATGCGTAAAGCTGCCGATGAAGGTGAGCTAACTGAGGCTCAATATATGGTAGCCAAGTGTTTCCAACAAGGGTTTGGATGTAAGGAGAGTATCAAGCATGCTGTCTTATATTATAAGAAGAGTGCAGTCAAGGGACATCATATGGCCCTACAAAGACTGAAAGACATTACAAACAGTAGGATATAAGTAATGAAGTAAATACAATAAATACAATAAATCAGTATATAACAAGACGAACACCGCCTTTTAAAAAAAAGCTCGTGTGAATTTTAATTTTCCCTTTTGGAAAGAGCGAAAGGGAAGGAAGTGCTTTGCCAGCTTAATTACAAACTCTTGATACGTTATGGCAAGTTCTCTTTCTTTACCTACATCTATCTATATCGATTTATTATATTCAATTAATTCAACATTAATCAAAACTTGATATATACTATTCTATAAGATGTCATCAACAAAACCAATTCCTACTACTTCAGTTACTAAATCCCTATTGACCTGGGAAAATCCAGCTAAATCAGGTAAAGTATTTGGTAGTATCGTTATTTCCTTATTATTGGTTAAATTCTTCACAGTTACAGCTTTAGTTTGTTTCTTTTCAGCAGTTTTATTAGGTGGTATGTATCTATTATTTCATTGATTGATTGATTTATCAAATTACGTCCAAATTCCTACCTCCGATTTGCCTCGATCGATTGCCTGCGTGCCGTTTGATTGCCATTGAACATTCAAAAATTATCCTTATCGATCTGTTTCATTTCGTAAGGAGAGCGAGGAGAGCTTTTTTCTTGCGGCAGATTGTCTGTCGGTCATGTGATAGGTTAGGTTACTAAATGGACTGCAATTTTGATTTTTTTAATATAATTGTTATTAAATGATACTAACTATTACCAACTATTTATTGTATTATAGGATCTGCTGTTGCCGAATATGCCGGTAAGACTGTCACAGGTACTGGGTTTGTTACCAAATATAAACCAGCTTATACCTCATATTTATCCAAGAATGCCGATACTTATGGTTCAAAAGTATCCTCAATCTTAAGCAACATTGAAACCGTTGTCCAAGATTTAGTCTACTCCAAGGATATCGAATTAACTTTCAAATCCGCAGGTGTATTTTATATCTTATACAAATTAACCTCATGGTTGTCATTATGGACTTTAACATTTTTAACAACCGTTATTGCCTTTTCAGTTCCTGTTGTTTACTTAAAGAATCAAAAACAAATCGATGAAGCCGTTGGTAAATATTCCAAAGTTGCCAAGGATAAAGCATTTGAATATCAAGCATTAGCCAAAGATAAAGCTACTCCATATTTAGAACAAGCTTCATCAAAGATGGGACCAGTTGGATCATTTATTAAATCAAAGTTACCAGTTAGAACCGCCGGTTCAACAGTTGGTGAAACCCCTAAGACCACTATCCCAACTACTACTCCAGTTACTTCAACTACTAAATCAGATATCAAATTACCAGAAGTACCAACCTCTGAAATCCAAACTAAGATTGATGCTGTAACTGAAACTATCTCTGAAAATAAGGAAAAAATCGCTGCTGAAACTTTTTAAAAGTGATTTGAATTTTATTTTATAAGTAATTTTTTGATTATTATTATTATTATTATTATTATTATTATTTTACTTATTTTACTTATTTTACTTATCTTTATTATATTTTATTCAATATTATCGTATTTTGCGTAGTGTGTATTTGATGTACTTAGCTTTTTTTATTCAATATATATCGAACTGAGTGTGTTTTTAATAGGTGGGGGTGATGTAAATATAGGGATAATAGTATTATTTAAAAAGTGGGAAATGATACATAATAAAAAAAACACAGTACACTCACACACTCACGGAGTAGAAGTAGTTGTAGTAACAATAATAGTAATAGTAATAATAAGAAATATAAAAAGACAGATCTATATAAAAATGAAAACCTTGGGATAAAAAGAGATAATTGTAATAAATAGGTAGATGATAAACAAACGAGGATTGATCAAACAAAATGAGTGAAGAATCACAGATTTATAAAGTTATACAATGATACAACAACCACCCGATTCACCTGATGATTGATTGGAAGATTTTTTGGTATTTGAATTGGATTGATTTGTTGAATTGGATTGATTCTTATTATTTTCTTGATCATTACCTTGACCATTTGAATTTATTTGATTTGATTGTGAATTATTTTGTTTTGATGATGATTTTTGTTGTTGTGAAGATGCATTTTTTGAATTTTGATTTTGTTGTTGTTGGTTTTGTTTCTGTTGTTGCTGTTGCTGTTGTTTTTGTTGCTGTTGTTGTTGTTGTTGTTGATTTGGGTAAATTGTTTGTTTTAAATTTGCTTGAAAGATATTATGATTTAAAATAGTTCTAACAACACCATAAAAAGCTTCTGTTACATTAGTACCTGTCTTTGCAGAAGTTTCAATATATGCACATCCAATCTTTTGAGCTAAACTAATTGCTTCATCTTGTGAAACTTGTCTTTCACCAATTAAATCGGATTTATTACCAACCAAAATCATTGGTATAAAATCAGCAGATTCACCATTAACTCTCATTATTTGATTGTAAAAAGTTGAAATTTCTTCAAATGAATTTTGATCCGTTAGACTGAAAACCAACAAGAATCCTTCACCTGTTTTCATGTATAAATCTCTCATCGATGAATATTCTTCTTGACCCGCAGTATCTAAGATATCTAATGATGCATTGATACCATCGATATCACAATGATGTTTATAAGAGTCTTCGATGGTTGGATCGTATTCATTGGCAAACTCGGATTGAGTTAATCTAATGGTTAATGCAGATTTACCAACAACTGGAGGACCAACGACAACAAGTCTAAATTCTTGAGAAGCTGGAGAAGACATAATTATGAGGGGATTTGTTTGTTTAGTTTATATTAATTTTATGCAGAAAAGAAATATTTGTACGTGTGTTTTTGATAGCAAATTGGTCAATTAATTGAACGATGATTTGATTAGTTTTCAAAAAAAAAAATAAAAAAAAAGGAAGAGAGAATTGTCAGGTCAATATATAAATGAAGTTAATTAGTCAAGTATATTCTGGGTGGGATGGGCCAATGATAATTGAATGTATAATTGAATCCCTTTGATAATCTATTTTAGTGGAATTAAAGGTTGTATTAGTGGATAGATTGATTGGATAGATTGATCGATTGATTGATGAACGAAAGAAAGGAATAAATCTATGAATTGGGGAGAAGGGAAGAAATGGTTTATTTATCAATAGATGAAACCAACTAGTCAATCAATTCAATCACTCATTCACATCCAAAGGTTTTTTTCCAGTTTGTCTGTGCCATTGTTTTTGGGTCATTTGGGTTTGTTCTGCCTCCCTTTTTCGATTACGCGGGCTGTGTGTGGTGTCCACGCTGCGTTGCCTGTGGTTACTCTGGGGGGTGGAGGGGAGGTGTTTCAGGGGGATGATGTCACTGGTCACTGGGCACTGGATACTGGGCACCCACCTATTTCACCCCTTTCATTGCAGTATATATGCTAGTCACTTCAATATATACACACCGCAACAAATCAACCCTGCCCTACCCTACCCGACAGCTTAACCACGCAAGACGCATTGGGCGGTGGACAGGCGCTCAAAAGTGGCTGTGCGACCGAAAGCAAGACGAGTGACTAGTGCTGCCAGTCACGAGCTCGAGCTGAGCCTGTGGCAGTGGCGGCATTTCTCTGAGCCCGAGCCCGAGCCTGCGCCGGGTAATTCTATTGTACTGTATCTTGTAGGCTGTGCAACGCTATGGGGTGGGTGGGGGTGCTGCGACGCTACGCTGCGACGCTACGGTGAAAATACCACTGCTTTTAATCCGTGCACCTAGAGGCTGGGGGTGAGCCCTTCCTTCCCTTAGGCATGGAAATTTATGGGATAATAATATATATATAATTACCTCGGGTATATAGATATAAAGTTTTCAAATAGCAAGAGTTTATACGACATCGAGAAGACTATTTACAAAATGAGTGCCCTTCCTTATAGGTTCTTTCTCCAAGCTACTAGAAGACCAATTTTCAATTGTTTTAAATCACCAATCTATAACATAAAACAACACTATTCAAATGCAAATGCATCACCTAGAAAATTATTAAGGCGTACAAATTTTCCAAATACATCCGGTTCACTTATCAATCAGACTTATTCACCCGAGAGGAAAAGAATTTCAAGTCATTTAGGCTCACCTATCCAGACCGTTATAGCCGTTACAACTTGCGAACTATACGATTTGAATAAAGTTAGAGAAACTTTGAATAAACTTGAGATACGCAATGAAGAAATCGTTTATAACGAAGCCATCTATTTCAAATATAAATTGAATGAAATAGATCACGATATAATAGTTTTAAACACAGGTACTGTTGTTGCCTGGGGCTTGACTGAGGCGGATACAATCGATCATATAGTGCCATTGTTAAACGATTCCAAAAATTCTCCCTATGATATTCAAACTGAAGATATGAACTTTATTGATATGGAAAATAAAAGTACCAATACCACTAGTAATAACAACATTAATAATAATAATACTACTATTAAAACCTCCTTTTTCGATAAGTCAAATGAAATCATTTGTCTTTCTGGTGATTCAAAACAAAAATTAATGGATAAAATCGCATTTTCATATGGTATCTCAAGATCAACAAGATTAGCAGTATTAGAAATTGCATTGGAAAATCATATTAAAATCGCCAAGAAGAACATTGAGAAATTATCAAAAGGTATAAGATTAAACGTGAATGACAATGAAGTATTGAAATCATCGGGTGAATTGTTGGTATTACGTGGTAAATTAAACCTTTATTCCGAATTGATCGAAACTCCAGATTTATATTGGACAGAACCAAATCTTGAGAAAATTTATGAGGATATTTCCAAGGCTTTGGATATCAATGCTAGAATCAGTATCTTGAATAGAAAATTGGATTATGCATCCGATGAAGCTCATGCTTTGATAGATATAATTGGTACAAGGACAAGTAATAGATTAGAATGGATTATTATCTATCTTATCTTAATCGAAGTATGCTTTGAAATCCATCATTTTTATGAAAGATTGACCGAAAAGAAAGACTAATGATACTTTTTTTTTCTGTTTTTTTTGTCTATTCTATAGAAGTGTGTATATAAATGTTTATGTATGTATATAAATGTGTTAACAATAAAATATTCCTTTGTTTAATTCTTTTTGTCAAAATGATCGATCTTTAAAGTGATTATACCATTTTCAAATTTCGAAACGGTAACTTTAGTCAAATCATCAACAACATAATCGGCACCAGATTTATACAAATGATCAGCATCAAATGTGGTAGTAATACCGATAATCTTAGCACCACTATCAATACCAGCTTTGATACCTAATGGAGCATCTTCAAATACAACCTTCTTGGTAACCTTATGAGTCAAGTTTAATTTCTTCGTTAAGATATCAGCACCCATCAAATAACCTTCTGGATGAGGTTTACCATTAACAACATGATCAGCAGTGATGAAGATCTCAGGTTTGGCATAACCATCTTTCAAGAGAACATTATCAAACCAACTGGTTGCTAAGATCTTAGAACCAGATGTTACTATACACCATGGTGAATTTGGTAATTTCTCCAATGACTGAGTCAATTTGGCTCCACCGGGGATAGGTTTACCATAATGGCCATAAACTGTTGCTATAGAGTTATCGAATTTAGCAGCGGCAAGGCTCAATTCTTCTGGGGTTTTAAACTCATCTGGGATATGGGTACGGTAAATGTCTAATACACGAACTCCATGAGTCTTGTGAAAGAAATCACCATCTTCATTTAAATGAGGATAGGTCTTTAAAAAGTCACCCCATGCTCCTTCGATCGATTCGATAGAGTTGACTAATGTACCATCTAAATCGAATTCACAGAATTCTACATCAAGGTATGAGATTGCCATTTTTGGGTATTGTATTGGGTATAGTATAAGTTTAAAGATAACTTTTGATTGGATTTTTCAACAGGAATAGTCTAAAAGGTTGGAAGATCGGAGTTAGAAGCTGGCGGAACCTGGTGTTTAAATACCGATTTGCAAATACATATATATAACCTCTATATAATCTATTTAGATCAGATCTTTCTAAATCAGGTAAACTGGTAGTCATTTACCAGTGTTGGTGTACATGACAATAGAGATAAAAACGGTTGTTACAGATCAAATATACCAAATTGAGGATGGAAACCCCAATTGGGTCCTTAACCTCCGAACTCGATGCATTCGCCACAGCTGTTTGTTTATATTTACTGTGGCAGATGATGTTTTGGTTTGAGGCTAGGCGATTCTAGACTCTTTTTTTAGATTGTGGCTAGTCTTGCATGGCGCAGTTTATTTATTCTTTTTTTTCACAAAAAGTGGCGAGTATGTACACGTGGCGAGTAAGAATCATAGCCACAGCCACTGCCACCGCCACAGCCATAACGACACCCACCAGTGGCTGTGCGATAAACTCTCCTGTGGGCTAAGCAGTAAGTCCAAGTAAGCAGACAATGTGAATTTCATTTTGTGATTCTGATTTGATGTTTTCACAAGAGTTGGTTTCAAACTCATCTCATGTTTATTCCATTATCTATTAATCAATTCAATTCAATTCAATTCAATTCATCAAAAAGCTCACCATTGCCCACCTAGCTTATCTCCACATATACAGTTTCCCTTATCGGATTCATACCCTATCATCTTGAAAAATCAAATCAGGCTTCTCATTTCCAAATTCCCCCCAATTTCAACTGATTTAATCTTGTTACATATAGCCTTTTTTTGGGATTTTGATTTTTTTTTTGTCTGTATTTCTTACTAAATCGATAAGCCATACACCAGTTTCAACTTTATTTTTGAAAGCTTTTCCCTTGATTCATTCCGATTCAAATTTCATCGGTTCAAAACATTTCCGTCCCTCTTTTGTTCTTCCATAAAAAAAAAAGAGCAATTGAGCAACTTTTAATTGCCAAACACAAAAATCACTCATCACATCCATCTCCAAATATCTTATTAAAGTCAAAATGTTCAATAGAAGAAGATCAACAAGAGGTGCTCAGTATGACATTACTCAATATACAGCGGTTAGTAACAGTCCCGCTGCAAATACTCCAAATTCAAATGCATTGGCTGCAGCAACTGCTATCGGTAAATCATTCAACAACGCCAATAATTCATCAAGAACTTCAAGTTTAATTAACGGCAATAATAGATCTTCCGTAGTAAGAACAAATAGTGTCACAACAACAACAATCAGACCTTCTACTTCAAGAGCGTCTTCATTGGCTTATCAGTCACAATCTCCATTAACTGTTACCACTACTACTACAACTACAAAAATTGTCAACAATAAACAGCCTTCAAGAACTCAATCCTTGACAAATAGACCATCTTCTAATCAATCTTTACAGAAAATTCAAAGAAAGGTCTCGAGCCCTACTTTCCAACAACCAAATCAACCTTTAAGACATAGAGTTTCATTTTCATCAAGCGATTCATCTCCTCCACCATCGCAACCACAAAGAACTTTGAAAAATCAATCGTCAAGATTATCATTACCAAGTATACCTTCTCAACCAAAGATGATCAAAAAGTGGGTTCCTTCGGCTCATGGTTTGGTATGTATCGAAGTTCCTAGTGGTGATCCATCTACTTCAAATGAATCCAACTTATCTCCCATCACTCAAAGAGCAATCTCAAGAGCGTCTTCTTTGAATTCATTATCCATCAAATCAAGACATGCTGCCGTGAAAAGAGCAGGTTCTTTGACCGGATCGAAGCCTCAATTACGTCCGCAATCTGTCCAACCACCTCAACAACAACAGCCGAATGTTGGTCAACAACCAAGCGCTAAATCTGTCAAGACAAAATCAAGTATTCAGTCTATGCATACCCATGGTAATACCTCCATGACTATGGAACCAACGATTCGTGAGGATGAAGAAGTTGATTCAAAACAAGTTGGAGACTTGAACAGCACAGGTTTAAGTGAAACTGATTTGGCTAAGATGAAAGAAGAATATCTTATCGAAATTGAGAATGAAAGATTACAAGAGGAAAAATTGAGACAAGAAAGAGAAAAGAATGAAAAATTAGAAGAAGAAGAGAGAAGTAGAGCTTTTAGTCAAGAAAACATCGAAGAAGATATTTCGAAATTGAAAGCTTCCGAAACAGGTGATCTCGATACTGCAACAATTCACGACGTCGAGCCAGTTTCTAAAAATCTCGATGAAGATCAACCAATAACTGATTTGCATATCGGAAATAAATCTGCGATTGGTGATGAAATCGTTTACTCCAAAGCTGAAATTGAAGAAGCTCAAAGAAAACTAGAAGAGTTAGTCCAAGCAAAGGAAAAGGAGTTGATTGAGGAAATGCGTACAATGAAACAACAAGAAGACTTATCTGTCAATGGTTCATCGTCGAAGAAAATCGATTCTTCTTTAGTCTCCAATGCCTCTTCTTCCGAAGAAGAAGAAGGAGAAGAAGAGCAAGAATTAAAGGAGGATAAATTGCATATTCCATCTTCTACTGCTGGTCAAGGTCATAGTCATCATGACTCATTTTCAAATCCAATATTAGATGATTCATTTGATTCAGTCGATAGATCTACTGATATTGAAGAAGAAAAGGAATTGAACGATATTTTGCCATCCAGTAAAGTTGATCATATACCTTCTACCTCTATCTTATCGAATACAAGTAGTAAGTACAGCAACCCAGTTACCAACAAACTTGGCCTCAACTTACCTGACCATAGAGACTCAAAGATTAGTGTCACTTCCAGTAAGTATTCAGATGCCACGAATATTTACGATCAATATATGGACACTGAACATTTTGCTCTTCCTAAGCAAGAAGAAGAGAAGGAGTTATCTAAGACTCCAGAATATGTTGCTGAAAAAGATGATAATGAAAGTATAATTGCTCAAGGCGAAGACGTCCAACCTACAATCACCGATGATTCATTGGTATCATCTGAAGAAGCTCCTTCCAAGACCATGGCACAGAGATTAAGACCTACTTTGGGTGTAACTCCACCAACTTCTTCATCCGCTACTTTTGAATCCTTAAATCCAGTCGCTGAATCCAAGGATATCAATGATGACTCAATTCTTACTCCACCAAAGGTCACTGTCAATAATAATGAATTATCTGCCGATGAATTAGAGAAGAGTATCAACGATTTTGAAGTACCTCAACGCTCTCACAAGAGAACAAGTCAATCATCTGCTGATTTTGCACGTACTTTAGGTATTCAAACACAACAAGGTACATCTATTGTTGACGCAAGTACTCCAAACAGAAGAAAATCTGTATTGAAGAACTCAACAAGTACTCAAAATTTGGGTTATAGCTCAAGCGATTCAAAATCCCCAGCAGCTGGTGTATATACTTCGTTGGCAACTGCTGAAAATACTAGATTGAATGCAATGAGTTCTCAAACGTCTTTGGTATCTCCTGATCCATTCTATCAACAGAAGAGTCAATCATCTTCGAATGCTAGTCCTGTTAGAAGACCCGTTTCTCAGCATCAATTCCCACAACAGACCCCTGCTCATATTCAACAACAGCAACAACTTCAGCAGACTCAGCAACAACAACAACCATCACCACCACCACCACAACAACAGCAACAGCAACAGCAACAAGTTGCTCGTTCTGGAAATATGAGACAGAGTTTGAGAAATTCTCAACCTCCCCAAAAGCAGACAAATGGATACCATAAGCAACCTCAACCTCAAACTCAACAACAGAAGCAATCCGAATCTCACATGTATGCCTCTGTTGCCGCTCAACAATCTCATTTCGCTCGTATGAATGGCACCCCACCTTTAGCTCCTCCTTCTCAGCAACAGCAACAACAACAACAACTACAACAATCAATACCTAGACAAAGACCTCAGTCAATTGCTCAATTCCAATCGCGCCAAGCTCAAAATCAATACAACAACGCTTCTCATCAGTATCCTAAGCCGCACCAGTCTCAACAACATCAACAACATCAACAACAGCAACAACAGCAACAACAACAACACCAACAACAGCAACAGCAACAGCAACATCAATCACAATCGAAGTATGTTCCAAGCGCTAGTACCATTGATGCTAAACAACGTGTTGCCGAGTTGTATAAACGTGCCAATTCTGCTAACCCAGCAAGAGCAAAGGCTGATGGATCTTACTACAACAATCCATTCCCTCAACATCTGTCTGGTGGTTTGAAGAAGAGTTCAAGTTTTGAAAGATTACAAGATGCTGTTGCCTCTGGATCGCCTGCCAATACCAATGGCGCCAGTAAACCTGGTATGAGGATGTCCATGTTGAGTTTAAGAGACGCACCCCAGTTTGATGATGCTCCAAGTAATGGCCATTCGTCTCAACCTGTCAATTCTCATCCTACTCAATCCAATGGTGGTCCCACATCATATAGTGGAGGTCTATTTAAATCACGTTTCGCTAATGATTCAGATGAAGATTTACCAGCCTTGAATTACAAACCTTCATTAGGCACGTTGAGAAGTGCAAGCCATCAAATCACTACCGAGTCTAGTAATATTAATACTGGCGGTAATGGTAACATCAATTCCAATGGTAACAATGTCAAACCTACAGCTCCACCTCAGAGATTCTTTAGTGAACAAGTTACTTCTTCTAAACAATCACCAAAGAAATCTTCGTCATCCAAGGATACCAGCGGTGGTGGTGATGATAAGAAGAAAAATAAGATTGGTGGCAGATTGAAAAAGCTGTTCGGTAGAGGTAATTAGCCTGTCAATCATATATAGTGTGTACAATTTATATTACGTTAGTTTCACAACAAAAAATGCATTTTATTTAATCCCAATAATAGTATAGCATATAAATTTTGGAAGATGTGTCTCGAAATCGACGCGTCGCTGGAGACAACCACCAAAAAGCTTCCAGAATGTTCTAGCAACTTCAACTTTCAACTCGATTTCAATTTCAAGGCGAGGAATCTGGGTGCGGTGACCATCTTCATCGGTCTTGTCTTACTAGGCCAATAGACTATATCATCTCTTCTACATCCTGTACTCTTCTTACTCCCTTTGAAAATATTTGTCTTTTCAATTGTTATAATATCAAACTGTTATAGAATATTTTCGTATCTATATCCAATCTATATACATAATGCCAAAGGAAACTAAATTATACGATTTACTTGGGGTTTCACCAACCGCCAATGATCAAGAGATCAAAAAGGGTTATCGTAAGATGGCTTTAAAATTCCATCCAGATAAACCAACAGGTGATACAGAGAAATTCAAAGAGATTTCAGAAGCATTTGATATTTTATCAAGCGAAGAAAAAAGAGAAATTTACGATGCATATGGTTTAGAAGCTGCAAGGGGTAATCCAAATGCTGGTGGTGGACCTCCAGGTGGTGGAGGAGGATTTGGTGGTGCTGGTGGACCAGGTTTCAATTTCTCATCTAGTGGTGGCGCCGGTGGTCATCCTTTCAGTCAAGCTGATGCCTTCAATATGTTCAACCAATTCGGTGGATTTGATGGTTTATTCGGTGGACATGGAAGTGGAATGGGAGGTGGTATGGGTGGTGGTAGTCCATTTGGCCAACAATTTGGTGGTGGTGGTGGGGGTGGTATGCCCGGTGGATTTGAAAGTCGTCAACAGAGAAGAGAACCTGAAGTTGTAGATCTTAGCGTCCCTGTAACACTCGAAGAGTTATACAATGGTGGTGTTAAGAAGATGAAGATCAATAGAAAAGGTATGAATGGCCAAAAGGAAGAAAAAATAATTGAAATCAATTTAAAACCAGGTTGGAAAGCAGGTACCAAATTATCGTACCCTGATTCTGGTGATTATTCAGATGGTCAAAGACAAACTTTAAGATTTACAATTGCTCAAAAACCACATCAAAGTTTCACCAGGGATGATAATGATCTTATAGCCGTTATCCCATTAACTTTCAAAGAATCTCTATTAGGTTTCTCAAAAGATTTATTCACATTATCCGGTAAGAGAATACCATTGAGTAAATCCATTCCAACCAATCCTTCATCACAAGATAGATACCCTAATTTAGGTATGCCGATTAGTAAGACACCAGGTAAATATGGTGATTTGATCATCAAGTATAAAATCGACTATCCAATAGTGTTATCACAAGCTCAAAAGGAAGCAATCAACCAAGTATTCTAAGTCTACTACACATATCCAATTATCAAAAAAAGTGCAACATCTTTCCATCTTTGTGCATTTTCATCGTTAATGTTTGCAATATTTCATAAATATATCATATTCGCATTGGTTTACAAGTTAAATTCAAATTAATACTCTCCTCAAACATTTCTCCTATTGATAAAATGATTTCGAAGAGTCGTTCCCCAAAGATTCCATCTACTCCAATTGAAAATCATATATCTCACTGCATTGACATTATCTTACCATCTGTTGCTACGCAAGTTAGATTTTTCTGTTTCAATCCAATAGATTTCTTGAAATTCTTTCAATTTTGTAGTTTGTTTTTTTCCTCCCTCTTTCCCTTAAAAATAATATATCTGTGCTAGGTTACTAGTTCTTCTCAGTTCCGCTAATTTATCATTCTTTTATATAATCATATACATAGCTTCATGTTTAATACATCCATTTGAAAAAATACGCTTTATTCAGTAATTATCTATCTCATCGATTTGGCTAACAAACAAAAACTGTCGTCGATCGACCCAACATGGCCATCTTGAACCTTTCCCTGCGAAATTTGATAAGATGGATGGTTAATTAGTCAAATTGGGGAGTGATGCCTTATAGTTCTTAATGGAATATAAGGGTAATCGATAGCTTTGAAATAAATATCAAAATGTCAGTTATATTAGCATCGGCTGGTTACGATCATACTATACGATTTTGGGAAGCCTTAACTGGTGTTTGTTCAAGAACAATTCAACATAGTGATTCTCAAGTTAATAGATTAGAGATAACATCAGACAAGAGATTTCTTGCCGCTGCAGGTCATACAAAAGTTAGATTATATGATATAAGATCTACCAATCCAAACCCAGTGACTTCATTTGAAGGCCATACCAATAATATTACATCTATTGCATTTCAAGCCGATAATAAATGGATGGTAAGTTCGAGTGAAGATGGTACCGTTAAAGTTTGGGATGTTCGAGCTCCAAGTGTACAGAGAAACTATAGGCATAATTGTCCAGTTAATGAAGTTGTAATACATCCAAACCAAGGTGAATTGATATCTTGTGACCAAAATGGTAATGTTCGTATTTGGGACTTAGGTGAAAATCAATGTACCCATCAATTGATTCCTGAAGATGACGTTGGAGTTCAATCAATTAGTGTTGCTTCTGATGGTTCAATGTTGGTGGCTGGTAATAATAAAGGTAATTGTTATGTATGGGAAATGCAGAACAATAGAGACGTTACATCTTTACAACCTGTGACGAAATTTAAATCACATTCAAAATATATCACAAGGGTATTGTTATCATCTGATTGTAGACATTTATCAACCTGTTCAGCTGATCATACTACAAGAATCTGGTCAACTTCGAATAATTTCCAATTGGAGACTACTTTGAAAGGTCATCAAAGATGGGTATGGGATTGTGCATTCAGTGCCGATTCTGCATATATTGTAACTGCCTGTTCCGATCATTATGTAAGGTTATGGGATTTATCAACTAGTGAAACTGTAAGGCAGTACAATGGACATAACAAAGGTGTGATATGTGTTGCATTGAATGATGTATAAGACTATAGAAACTTTGAAAATAAAATAGAGAGTTGCAGTGCAGTTACTGATTGCCAATCCATGAGCAATTACTATTTTAATATGTAATAATATAAAAACACAAACGGTCAATTTCTTGTAAAACATTGTATATAGTTAATCAACGTATATATATATATATATGGGTAAACCTATTTGGTGGTATCGGCAATTCTGATAATCAACTTTTCACCACTAACTTTTTCATTTCTCAATAATGAGAACCCTTCTTCAACACTATTTAAACCATTTGGAAGAATGGTCAATGGAGCATGTAAAATAGTACCATCAACAACGAACTTAGTAATGTTATCCCAGTACTTTTCATGGTTAACTCTTGTTTCTTCACTACTTGGAACCAAGTTACCACCTAATACTTGATCTTTACCTCTAGCTAAGTAAGCTAATGAAGAAGTGAATTTGACGTTTGATTTCTTCTTGGTGATTAAATCTTCACTTAAGAATAACAAGTTCTCACAAACAGCTGGTGCGGAATCACTTAAGGATTCGTACAATTGGTTAATGGTTTCCTTGCTACTAACGGTATCGTAACCGTATACTAATTTGTCACCTGCATAAGCCTTGATTTGCTCGACAATATCAGAATCATGGTAATCGAATAATTTATCGGCACCAAGTGATTTCAATAAAGTTTCGTGTTTGGCAGAAGCAGCAACCAAGACTTCTAATCCAAAAACTTTTTTGGCGATTTGGGTAGCAATAAGACCAGTGGCTGTAGCTCCACCCCAGATCAAAACTGCCTTATCTGATTGTTTGGATTTATCAAAATCCAATTTAAAGTTGTTGAAGAACGATAAACCAACGGTAACTATAGCCAAGGTGATTGATGCAGCACCTTCAAAAGTAGAGATCTTACCAGCTGGCGCAGAAGTACTGGTTTCGTGGCCTAATGCAGAAGATCCATAATTGATAGTGAGGTAAGGATCAGCAATGAAGTACTCTTGAAAAGAACCGGAATGAGGAGTAACGGAATAACCACCATGAGTGAAAACAGAGACTTGATCTCCGATCTTGAATCCAGTGACGTCTGAACCAACAGCAACTACAACACCAGCAGCATCGGTACCTGGAACAGAACCCTTATCACCCCATCCAACGACACTGTGTTTCCAATCTGTTGGATTCAATGCATTGGCTACGGTTTTGATTAACAATTCATCTTTGCCGGGAGCTGGGGTATCGATGGTATCGATTGAAACAAGCTTTAAATCTTCTTTTTCTCCGGTGAAGACTGATGCTTTATGAGTTGATGGAATAGTAGACATTTTTAAGGTTTAGAGTTTAGTGTGTATAAAATGTATATGAAATTGTTCTTATTTCTGCTAAACGTATGTCAATTAGTCTGAGATAAAAGTATATATATATGCAGATATATATATATATACATGCGCCATTTAAATTACGTGCCGTGGTGTCAAAATGAGCTTCTCGGTTAAGAAAACATTTGTCATCAGGGCTTGGCTATTCCCAGGGCGGTGTACTTGCAGGGTTGGGGTGGAATTTTATTTCCCCGGGTTTTACTGGTTCTACTTGGTGATAATCGGTAAGTAAATCGAAATATAGGTGTTTTGAGACTAATCAGCCCATCCAACATCTAATTGCCGAGGAGCAACAGTAACGAAAATCCGAGACAAACAAAGCAGATGAACTGATCACCTTATCGATTTTATTTCAAATAATACCATAATACTCGGGAGAAAACACGAACGTTTCATTTTTTGGATGAAATTATACACTTGATCAATATATAGATAACTTCAGTGGGTGGTATCGGAAACTCTGAAAACTAGCTTTTCACCACTGACTTTTTCATTTCTCAACAAGGAGAGACCTTCATCAACGCTATTCAATCCATTTGGAAGAATGGTCAATGGAGCATGTAAGATAGTACCGTCAACGACATATTTGGTAATGTTATCCCAGTACTTTTCATGATCAACTCTGATCTTTTCACTACTTGGAAATAAGTTACCACCTAAGACTTGATCCTTGCCTCTAGCTAAGTAAGCTAATGAGGAAGTGAATTTGACGTTTGATCTCTTCTTGGTGATGAGATCTTCCCCTAATAATACCAAGTTTTCACAAATAGCAGGCGCGGAATCAGTCAATGAGTCGTATAAGAGGTTAATGGTTTCTTTACTACCAATGGCATCCAGACCATACACTAATTTGTCACCTGCAAAAGACTTGATTTGCTCGACAATATCAGAATCATGGTAATCGAATAGTTTATCAGCGCCAAGAGATTTTAACAAATTTTCGTGTTTAGCAGAAGCAGCAACCAAGACGTCTAATCCAAAAACCTTTTTAGCAATTTGAATAGCAACAATCCCTGTGGCTGTTGCTCCACCCCAAATCAAGACAGCCTTTCCTGATTGTTTAGATTGATCAAAATCCAATTTGAAGTTGTTGAAAAAAGATAGCCCAATGGTAACGACAGCCAAAGGGACTGATGCAGCACCTTCGAAAGTGGTGATCTTACCAGCCGGTGCAGAAGTACCGGTTCCATTGCTCAAGGCGGATGGGCCAAAATTAATAGTGAGGTAAGGGTCAGCAATGAAGTACTCTTGAAAAGAACCGGAATGAGGAGTAACGGAATAACCACCATGAGTAAAAACAGAGACATGATCTCCGATCTTGAATCCAGTGACTTCTGAACCAACAGCAACTACAACACCAGCAGCATCGGTACCTGGAACAGAACCTTTATCTCCCCATCCAAGAACGATATGTTTCCAGTCTATTGGATTAAAGGCTCCGACTACAGTTTTGATTAATAATTCGTCTTTTCTGGGAGTAGGAGTATCGATGGTATCGATTGTAACGAGCTTTAGATCTTCTGTTTCGCCTGTGAAGACCGAAGCTTTGTGCGATGGTGGAATAGTAGACATTTTCAATGATTATGTTAACGCACTGTTGTGTATTTGTAGTTGCCCATATTGTTTTGGTTCTCCTATGCCGATTCATGTGACATCAATGGAGATATATATACCAGTTGGATTCCTTGCATTGCTATGGCTCAAAACATGTTTGCTTTCCTCGGTTGGAAAACGTTTGTCGTAAGGTTTGTCATCTGATTTGTCATGGAGCATGCCATGGGGTATGACATGGGGTTCAACATCAGGTATCTCTTTAGGTGTGGCTACTTTTAGGGTGAAAACCAAACAAATGGGGTGGCACTTTGCGTTCTCCTCGTTTACTAATCTTACTTCGCTAAAAACAGTAATAAATACCCAAATATAAATGCTTTCAAAATTAAAATTTAGTATGGATCTTCTACTCATAGAACTATATTTAGACAAACACAGAAATCGATTACCTTAGCAACATCATATCGAATGGTTCTAAATCAGCTTGTTCCATGGGTAGGTATGTATTAATAATCATCCCATTGTAAAAAGCCAACTCGCCACAAATATGCATCGTGCCCAAAAGACTCCAAACATTTGATAAATGGTCTTTTGCATCAATGTCACATATCATATTGATTGGGAAACCGGATACTTCATATGCTACAACCAACTCATTAATATTGACTGCTATCATTTGCAACTCGAATAACATTGGAACCATCAACTTGTTAGTGTATTTCAATGATATATATTTGTACGCTTGAATCGTCAAGACTATACCAGTATATGCCAATGAATATTTTTGACCAAAGCTCAATACAATACCGTTAAATTCAAGTGATTCATCTTCAATTACTCCCTTATTGTTTAGGACTTTGCCCAAAAATGGGAGATATATGAGTAATATCTCATAAAGTTTCATACCCATTGACGTTTTGAATTGATTCAGATCCAGTAATTCACTTCCTATAAACTCAACTATAGCAAATCTTAACTGGTTCAACTGAGGCTTAGAATATTTTGCTCTGTACCATCTCGACAATGAACCTGCAATAACAATCAAGGGCCATGAATAGATGGGAATAGATGTATAATTGGTTATAGTCATAAATAATCCAATGAATAAATCCTTTTCAAGATCTTCGAGAATATATTCCGACGAAGTAGCTTGAGCCATATCTGTAAGTGAAATATCAAACGGTGTTGCATCTACGTCTCTTGGAGAATAGACACACTTCAAATAGTTGATTATCAAAGAGTAGTTGAATCCAATTTGACCAAGATCCACTCTTTTGCATCCACAGAACTGACAATCTTGAAAATGATCATTGATAACCATTTCATATCTCAGTAGCTTATCATCCAAATTGAAACCACCAATGGTTTTTTTACAGTTTGGGCATAACACAGGTAACCAACAATCAAATGGATGTATACACAAAGGACATGTACAATCAAAGAAAAAGTTCTTTTTGAGGACCAACTTCCTCATTGGAGTAGGTAATGAAATAGGACAGTAATTGACAAATAATTGATCACCGGGATTGATAACATTCAAAGCTCTCAAATAAACCTTCTCATTCTCAAAAATAAGTGTACAGTTGGGAATACACGAGTGATTTATCAGTGCAAAGAATGGATCGAACATAATCCCAATATCTTCGTTGTAATAATTTTGTAAGACTGTCGCATTCACCAGCACAATGTATACGATTTTCAACAGTGCTTCAAATAATATCTTTTCTCTCTTGATTGGCGTACCGCTTCCCCTGGAGTTGGCTTCCAGTCCTGTATCAACTAACAGAAATCTCTGGAATTTGAAAATAAAATTAAATGCCACTTTTTTAGTTTCTTGTTGTAGTAATGACAATGCACTTCCGTTATTATCGCTATAATTGAAAGCATCAGAGGATTCGCTATCTGTATCCGATTGATGCTCTGGTTCGCAAACCATTTCATGGTGTGAAGTCAGCAGAGATATTTGTCTAGTCAGGTTGTCGTCGTTGGAAATCATATACATCAATTGTAAAGCAACTCTTTCTGTGTCAGTAGCTGGGTTTGAGTTTGACATCGTTGGATTGTAACTTTCCACCCCAAACAGTTTTCCAGCCTGGAAATATTCACATTCAATATAATGCTTTGCATCTTTTTTCAAACAAGCCAATGAGCAATAACAAATCATATTACAAGCTGGGCAATATAATTTCTCACTGTGAAACATTGGATCGGGGATAAATGTCAAACAATTAGAACAAATCAACTCCTGTCCATTGGCATCATGTCCATTGGCCACATCAGTAATCATGCTGTTTGATGTTTCTTGCACCATACTATGAAGCACTGATATGAGTGGTTTGAAACAATGTATAATCTCACCGGGCATATATGCTTTATTCTGTAATTGTTTTGACAATGCTATTCCTCTAAATGAACAACCAGCGTTTTCATTTATCAACTCCAAGTTAGATGGAATCAACTGTTGTAAAACTTGTAGTTTCTCTGATTTAGCGATATATTCCTTGTCATTCAATCTAGTGACAGATCTAAGAATCTGCTGTAAAAGCTTATCTAAACGGGACATAGGTAATTCTGTTTTCTTGAATATGGTATCATTGAAGGTATCTGAACTGAATCTAAGTCTCCCACAAAGGTTGGAATAATTTGAAGAGCCTCTTAACCTTTGGTTTCCAACATGACTTGTCTTTGCTCTTTTGTTACCTAATTGATAGTATGAGGGAGTACTAACAATTGCAGGTGCTGTAGCTGGAGGTCTAAGGTCTATGGATGAGTTATGCCCCTTAGTAATTTGTGGATTGAATATGGTATGTGTAGTATGCGCCTCCGCTATAGGTGGATCAATACTATTAGCAATATAATCATCTATGTCGGCCAATACAACGTCAGAATCCACCACATTACCATCCGGGGCTAATAGATTACCCAGGAACTCATTTCCATCAACAAAATAATCAGAATAATTAGCATCCGTCATTTCTGTATCATTCAGACTATCCAACAAGACGCCATTGACTATGTCTCCATTGATTTGAATTTGAGGGGCCGTCAAATTTTGAAAATCATTGTTGAAATCACCGTTTGAGTTGAAAGCATCGTATGTATTCCCATTGAATGGATCCGTATTGTCTTTGAGTATGGTATTTGTAGATAATGGTAAGTTTGATAATCTAACCTGTAGATTCTGCCAAGTGGATCTATACAACTGTTGTTGTTCTTGTTCATGATCAGATTCCCCAAAAGAGCCATCGACAGTCGATCCAGAGGATGATCTTCTTCGTTTCTTGCTCATGGTTGGAGTTGAATTGGATTCCACTGACTCCACTTTTAAGCAAAGTTTGTGTTTAATAAAAGGACACAATATTTTGTCAAAGTAATAGGTAAAGAGTTGTATGAGTTACAAAGTAGATTTAAATTCTACGAAGCGCAAAAGACCACACAAAAACTCAATTTTCTGAGATTTCTCCAAGCGACTAACAATTACTGTCTTTTCTAAGCAGGTATTACGATTAACTTGAATCTGTTTTATATTATAATTAATTATACTTATTCATGAAGCAAAGAATTGCTCAGACTTGTGCAGTTAAGGTTTTTGAGACCTCCACATAAGATCGGCAACTTAGGGTTAACTCAACTACTTGTTGAATCCATATGTTTAGATCATGTCTACTGTTATGTACTTTCCCAGATGAAAGAATATCAGGTTGGACTCTATGAAATGAGTTTAGCAAAGATAAGTGTAGCGCACTAGATATAATATTTGTTTTATGTGTTTCATCTATATCATTATTTTTAGACTGTAGAAGCAAATCATATAGAACTGGGGTCTGAGAGGTGATATAAGTTGTAAAACATTCAAACTTGTGTTCTTTAGATTCAGCATCTCTGATTAGTGCTCTGAGTACTTTGGTAGCAGTGTCTACCCTCTCGGGTATTATGGAAAGAATATCCCTTGAAGTTTCATCGTTCAAAATTTCTGGACTTCTACTCTTCGTACCTTCACCATTTCCTAGCTCTGGGATGGATGTCTCGCCTAGCCAGAGTGTGTCCAGTATCTGTTCCCTTGTAGCTAAAACAAATGCCAATTGACTGATAATACGCTCGAGAGCAATGTTGTCCTTTGATTGAGCTGAGAGTAAGTTTCCAGGAAGTGAGAAAATCAGGGAGTTGGCAAATAGTTGCTTTCCCATTATAAACAATTGAAAAATAATTGGAGTTGGGACATTATGATGCAACAATTCGAGAAGCATTGATACAGCAGCTTTGTTGAAGCGTTCGTCGCATTTTAAAACCCATCCCTCCAAATCTGCCGTTCCCTTATCTTCAAATAACTTAGAAACCCTCATAGATGAAAGATTTGAATTCATCTTGTATATTTCCTGGAAATATTTCTTATTTTGGAATCTTTGCAAAGCGTTTAATCTATTCTCACAATACCTGGCGTATAATGCGATGAACTCAACAGTTTCAACTAATGTTGAATTGACACAACACGTTAGTTCAGGAGCTTTGAAGTAATAGGACAATTCCACAGTTATGTTTGATTCACCGAGATCAATATAACTGTATGACTGGGCTCCCAGTGTATACCTGGCGATATCAGTTGGTACCAATTGATCAGCGGCAATATAAGTATTCGCTTTATTATCTCCGTATTGAGGTCTAAACTCTAGAACTAGAGAGTTTTCATTATGTTGAAGGGGCGGTTGAAGTTGTTGAACCGAATCAGAGATATCTTTATCCTTATCAGGCATCAATGGAGTAGCGGCTTCCGAAGGGGGTAATGAAATGGAATCGATGACTTCGTCTTCTTCAATTTGACCTCCAGCTGTATCCTCTACTGAAGAACGTGGCATACTCGCAGATGAATAGTCTTCTCCCCTTAATCTGGATTGGATGTAACCATCTATTTCTCCTTTAATGTCCTTGGATTCAACCTTGGTTACACTATTTGAGTAATAGAACATCATGTCTCTGCCATTGAAAACCTTCTTGGCTTTCCTGATATCCGGGCGTAAGAATTTGAGAACTTTACCAAATAGAGGATGTGATAGCGGTTGTAGATGATATTTCACGCATATATTGCAGTAGTTGTAAAACAACTCACTAGTTGGCAATATAAATACAGGACGTAAGACAGATAATAGGTACATTATTGCAAAGATGTCCTTCTCTCTTTTGGAAAGTATCTTCCATATATTGTAAGGCTTCTTTGACGAGTGTCCAATGTTTGAGTCTTTCTTTATCTTGTTAGCCTCCGACGATGGCGAAGATGGTGAAGACTTTTCATTTCCAGAGGTAAGCAGATTTGAGCTAAGAAATGATATAACACTGTGACGACATTTTGTGTGATCTTTAAAAAGTCCAGCAACTTCTTCAAATGATAGTTTTGAAAAGATCTTTGCTATCTTGAGAGCCTCTTTAAGGTTAGATTGCTTTGTCTGTTCCCCTTTCCCTGAGGCAGATACCTCTCTTGAACTAAATACAACTTCTTCAGTTAACCTGATTAAGGGAGATGAAATAGTTGACATGGAAGTTATTGGTGAGTGAACATAGCGTGGTGGTATAGATAACTGTGAAAGTGAAACTGCAGATGAAATGGTACCATCTTTTTGAAGAGAGGAGCTAGCTGTGGGTGTGCCTAACAAGATTTTGGGACGTTCATGTGAGATAAGAGGATTTTCAACGAAGTTGCCTTGTCCTTCAATCGCATTGATTGAAGGGGGTAACGGCAAACGATGGAAAGTCTTGAAATAGGACGTTTCCTCTTTGGAGTTGCCAGATGAAAAGGGGAGAGGAATGCTCTCGCTCGTTGAAGGTACTGATAAATTTTGATGTTGGTAAGTGGCGCTATCTGGATAGAAAATTGGGCCCGGGTATGAGTGGCGATGTTGAAATTGTGGTGGGCAAGGGTAAGTAGTCATTGAGTTGGGATGATTAAAAGAATAAGAGTGAGGCCTTGAATGGTCATCATTAAATTCAAAGTGAAGGGAGGCGGCATCTGCAGATCGAGAAAGACTATAGCGTGACAGTGGGGGATTGATGTACTCATCATCTGCCTCTATGGGCGTGGAAACCTCGGAGCAAGTTGACATTGTTTATATGAAGCGAATACTGGAAATATGAAAGGATAATGTGGTATATTTCTAGGATAAGAGATGTATACACATAATATACATGTGAAGAAGGGGTGTATGGAGCGGAGAGAAGTGTATTTATAGCGGGTATAGCTTTGTGTGGGGATGCGTGTTTTAAAACAACATACCTTTGCTTTGTGTGGGCTCACACAACGCAACTCAACGCAACTCAACTCAACAGATGCCATGGTGTGTGCGCTTGTGTGCCCAGTTAACGTGAGAATCCCCCCATTCTAAAAACATGTCAACTTTTACATCAAGAATTTCTCGCTCTTACCAAAATGGGTAATAGTTGTACCAATCGGGTATCTGCGCCCTTGCACCGCGGACCTTCCCCGCGTACAACTCATCCCTTATTTTTATATGCTTTGTTTCAGAGTGGGAATTATTATATATATATATATTACATATATATCGTATAGTACATAGAATATAATCTTAAATGCTTATGAAACCACCACTAGAAACCTTTCTTTTCTTCAATAAATGGCCGTCATCGTTAGAACCATTAGGTGTGTTATTGGTGGCCCCATTGTGATCTGCATTGGTGTTGTTATGCATATGCGTATGCATAACTGGTTCCCTAGTTATTGAACTCCCAGAGATACTTTGGTGTTTGTTGATATCCTGGTTGAAAGCTAATGCTGCAGCTATAGCTACATCAACGATACCATTGCCATTGCCATTGCCATTACTATTTTCATTGGAATTATTTGAAGTTGTGCTCTTTGTCATGATATTATTACTCGAGTTACTACTATCTGTGAGAGGTGGGTTCGTAGTGGAGTTGTCGAGAGACGTTTGATGCTTCAATAATTCATCTATGGGAATCAAATTCCCCGCAGAGATAGGCACCGCAGTGGCTGATCTCAGCTGATCTTGTTGCCCTGATTGATGCTGCTGATGATGGGTTGTAATCTGTTGGTATTGTTGCTGCTGTTCTTGAGGATGATGAGGATGATGAATTTGATGATTCTGAATAAGATTCATCTCTAGTTTGACATACTCAATAATATCTAGATCCGAGAAATGTAAATTGTCTACGATTTCGTCAAACGGGAAAAGAATTTGATCCAACAAATCATCATTTGAGCTCATATGATGCTTAAACTCAAATGATAATTGATTTTTCAATGATAAAGACTTGATAAATTTGGTAATCTCCGAGGATTTGTAATTCTCCAAATCTACCTCGACTGATCTGTTTAATAGCTTGATATCATTGTTAGACTGCTGTCTATTTGGGAGAATATTTGAAGATTGGAAGGCTAAACTGATGAAATTCGAGTAATTGTTTTGAATAAGTTTTGTTGTTTGTAATACGAATTTGATCACCTCAAAGCTCGATATCTGCAAGCTGTTATTTGCAGAAAAATAATTAAAAATCTTATACTTAAGTAATATCTTGAACAGTTTCTTCACACCAAAATCCAGCGGATAGTATAATTGATGTGTTAATAAAGGTGAGAAGTAAATAACCTTAACCTTGGAGAATTCGTCTAATGGGATGAAATGAGAGTATAATGGATCCAATAATATCACAATAGATTCTTGATTGTTAAGAAGTAAATTGGAGTCTATCTTCTTCAAGTATTTGAAGACGACTTCACTGGTCAATAATCCAGTCTTGGAGTAATATATATCATTTTCCTCTTCGTTATTATTGCCATTGGTAGCAGCGCTATGAGATTCAAAAGCCGAGTTTGTGGTCAATATTAAGGGACTTTCGAAATTAGAGCCCGTAGAATTGGCTAGAATACTTATCGTTATCTTGTTTTGTAGGTTGGTCATCAAACTATTACCTTGAATATTGTTGAATAGGCAAGACTGCAGATTAATAGCAATTTCATCGAGCTGATATATATCATTTGGGTTATAACTGCTCAATTCCCCTCTAATCCTTTCTCTATCGGCTTCAACATTGGTAACCAACAGAGGATTATTGTTATTTGATTTGTTGGTCAATGAATTGTTCAATTGGAATGAAGAATAAAAATTCTTTGCCAATTCCTTCTTGATAGAATTGGTTTTCTTGAAGTGGTGCAACCATCCATTGGATTTGTTGACTTTGTTATTCATGTCTTCGGGATAAAAATAGTTATAAAAATCAACCCATTTCTTGATCAATTCTGGCTCGGTAATCAAACTATTCTCATTACAAATCTGTTGGTAATAAAACTCCAAACATTTGTTGATTTCCGGATACTTAAACCTTGGTCTCGTCTTATAGTTTCCTTTATTGTTCAAAGTTAGGTTCTTGAAATCAGCACGTAATTTATACTCACCCAAAACCCATCTATTCATGGTGGATTTAGTAATTGCGAACCTATTCATCTTCTTGAAGTACTTCACCGTGGTTTGTTGACATTTCTTTTCCGATTGAGCGTGCCAATCTAAGACTTCAATTTTTTGTTCCAAAGTAGCACGGGGAAGTTTATTAGAAGATGGTGAATCTGATATGGAAGAATCATTTGAATTCCCCTCGGTGATATTATTATTGTTGTCATTATTGTTATTGCTATCATTATCGTTTGTGCTTGCTGATTGTTGTTGTACACCGGGATTGACACTCTGATTGATACTATTGATCATACGGTAGTCGTGAATATTGATGGAATTCAAAGCTGGTGTCACATTTAACTGTTGATAGAAGTAATTGTTTGTATGTGTATTACCATTGGATGTGCTAACCCCATTTGAATTTGAATTACCATTGAAATGAGCATCTGGATGTGGTAAATCATTGATACTGCTATCATTATTGATGTTATTGCTGTTACTCATATTAATGGTAGCATTTGCATTGTTACGGCTCGAGTTGTCATTTAAACTTGCATCTGGGTGGTTCTCCGTTATTGAGCCGTTATGATTGGTGGTTGCAACGTAAACTGGCTGGTTGTTCATTTTGCCTGAATAGAACTATGACGATATTGAGTAGGGGCTTGTTAATATAAAGGCAAACTCATAAAGTTGAAATTGGGAATAACAACAAAAAAAAACAAGAGAAACACCGGTTTGATAACTTGACGAGGATATATGTGTTATGGAAGTAGGAAATAATCGTTTGATATTATTGCACAACTAAAAGTATCAAATACCTTTGAATTGAAATGTCCAGATTTGAATGATATGTTTCAAAAGATACCCCGATTTAAATCAAGAGAAAGGCCAAGTAGTGATAGGACCCGATGAATAAAATTGCTCAAATGTGAAAGCGAAAAAAACAACCAAAGTATACAAAGTGCTTTATTTGAGAGTATAAGCGTAGAACAATTGGAAAGTTAACTGGTTAACGAAAGTAGGATTGAAAGCAGATCAATAGGTTTTAAATGTATAGTACTTAATATAGAGAAAATAAAATTTGTTTGTGAAAGTGGGAGATTTTTCTTTCTTAAGTGAGAGGGTGGATTTGCGCGCTTATGTCATCTTATCAGTTTTCTGCTCTTTTGCATTTTTTTGTCGTGTTTCCTTGATATATATATATATATATATATATATATATAGTTACTGGTTTTATGCTGAGTTCTTAAGGGCCTAGGCGGGTTTCTTTATTATTAGCTATATTACCATATACAGTAAAACTATTTAGTTCCCATGACTCCCGTTGCCATTTCCGTTTCCATTTCCATTAATACTAGCGTTGATGTTGTTCAAATTATGCAAATTAGCGGCATTATTCCCATTATTCCCATCATTACCAAGACTATTCTTAAGACTAGTGTAAACATCTGGAGTCCTCGAATATCTTGGTGACGGTGTGAAAATATTAACGTAATCACTCATACTAAAACCTGGTGTTCTTTGGCCGTTTAATAGCCTTGTGTTCAAGGTGTTGTTATTACCAATACCATTACCTGTCTTTGAGACACTCATATTTGGTGTCTTTGGAGTGGAGAACTTTTCGGTGGATGCGGCGGAACTGGAAGGGTTCAGGTTTGGATTGTTGTTAGTCCTTGGCGTTTTGGGTAAATCGACAGACGATCTACCATTACTTCTATTAGGAGTCATCTGTAGAGCCTCTGCAGCGGCGGTTGTTGCAGAAGATGGTGTACCACTCTCGGATTTCTTGGGAGTAGTTGGAAAAGCCAACTGTAATGTTTGAGCAATGGAGTTTGTAGAAGAGCCACCGTTGGAAGGTCTCAAAGGTGAGTTGGAGAGATATAGAAGTAAATCGGCTCCTTCTTCTTTGTCGTTGACATATTTGTTTGGCGTCTTGAAAATATCTGTGTTATTAGACTTTTGATTATTTGATGGCGTACTTAAGATCGAGGAGGATTGAGGGAAAGTTGAAGATGATTTGGATTTTGGAGTGGTCAAGATAGACTCATCCGTTGTAGCGGTAGTACCCTTTTTATCTGGACTTGGAGTCTTCAAGACGGAGACGTCATGTAAGACGGCGACCCTGCTACTGGAAGGTGGAGTAACTGGTTGAGCGATAGTTTGTTGTTGTTGATGCTGAGTCACTCTTGAATTGAAAGGAGATGAGACTGTTGATGACGATGAATTATGATGATGGCTGCCACTAGCATTATTGCCCATATAGAAAGGGGATGATGGTAGATTAGAATAGTTGATTTTCTTCATGGGAGATTGACCTTGAGGACCAGGCTGTAATTTGCCATCGTTGCTTATATGATAGAATTCATCAGAAGATCTATCGGTATAGAGCCTTTGGGAAGAGTTAATTATACTTGATACTTCATTATCATGATCATCGTCATCGTCAATGTCGTTATTTCCCTCTTCTTGTGGATCGAAGCTCCTACGACGACGACGAGCACTACCAGTGATGCTATCTGTGTCACTCTTATTTTTCTTTGGGTACATCGATATAGACGATTTTCTCTTTAGTGGAGTTGTAGTATTAGAAGTCAACCCAAGAGCTGTACCTTTGTTATGTATTGAATCACCATCAGAGAAATCGTTTAGATCTCTAATCAATAATCCGTTGTTCTCCTTATTAGGAGAGCTGAATTCATCATTGGTTTCATCTTCATCGACTTCGCCAATGGTTTCACCTCTAACTTTCAAACCGGCCTTGAATAACTTAGACTTCAACTGTCTTGTAATCCTAGCAAGTTCTGCTCTTTTCAATATCTTAGCAGCTATTA
Organism: Wenyingozyma nitratophila; assembly: GCA_030567875.1. NCBI lineage: Eukaryota > Fungi > Ascomycota > Pichiomycetes > Pichiales > Pichiaceae > Wenyingozyma > Wenyingozyma nitratophila. The sequence continues at coordinate 60,161 of JAJLSW010000032.1, read as the reverse complement.
TATCTTCATTAGAGTTGAAGATCTGCTGTGTGTTTGAATTGGTGTTGTCTTCTTTTATCGTCTCCATTATGATAGATATTATTACGATGATATGACTGGAGAACTTTTCTGTCGTTGTGTTTGTTTCGATTTCAGCAGTGTGAAAAGAAGCAAAAAAAAATATGCAGAATAAATCTATAGAAGGTTGAAATATTAATACAAAGGGGGGTGAAATTGTCAAGTAAAACTAGACACACCACTCTTAATTATGAAACGAAGTGAAGTATGAAAAAACTCAAGTATCTTAGATGGAATTGTCTTTGCTTAATACCCTTTGGCAAAGTAAATGGCAATAAGAAAATGGACAGAAATGCAATATGTGGTATATTGATATATGTTCCTGTGCGCCTGATGGATGAAAAGAATAAAGAAATCAAAGGGTTAAAAGCAATTTATAATATGCAAAAAAACACACTTCAAGCAATTGTAATATAAAGATGGGTCCAAGGGGAACAAGCGTCAGATGTGAGATGCAGGTGATTTAGTGCTGTGATACTGTGGGATAGAAACACGAAAGTCAGATAAGATCACCAGCCTAGACACCACCCTATTTAGGACAAGCCTACGCAATGAATCTCTGTCTTTTCTCCTCCGTCCCTTTCAAAAATTTTCGTGGGCGACGCGAAAAGTGGTTTATTGCCTCTTTGGGAGTAATTACCTGCTTTATCGGTCGGACTGCTTATTGATAGGGCTGGGCCTTATTATATTACATCTTACATTTGATATCTTGCGTCGGAATTGTCCTTCGATATACATATGTAGTACATACTTTAGAGTATCCTATTTATAACTATTATTCTCATTGCTTTTCTTACTTGAGAAGGTTGTTTAATTGAGGGAGATAACTATCCTCGAGCAAGACAAGCTCGTCATCGCTCAATTCAATCTCTAATGCCTTCAACAACTCCTGTACCCTTTCTATTTTATTAATTCCAATAACTGGGTAACATCCTTTCTCGATCAACCAAGCAATGGCAATAACAGCCATAGTCGTATTCCTCTCAGTGGCTACTTTGTTCAAATTGGTCAATATCTCAAAGGTAGATTTGTCCCTTGGATTGATACCCAGTATATTTAAAGAAAACCACGATTCTTTACTATTTGTACTGGTACTACTACCTGATTCCACATCATCAGGGAGTTTGGTCAAATATCCCTGTGCCAAAGGAGCCCACGGCATCAATCCTATATTCTCCTCTTCGCAGTATGGTACCATCTCTCTTTCTTCTTCTCTATATAGCAGATTGTAATAATTCTGCATCGATACAAACTTATGCCATCCTTTTTTCTCTGCCAAATTCTGCATTTTGATGAATTGATAAGTCTTCATCGATGAAGCACCAATGTATCTAACTTTACCAACTTGAATCAAATCATTCAAGGTTCTCATTGTTTCTTCTATCGAAGTCTCATAATCGAATCTATGAATTTGTAAGATATCTATGTAATCACTATTCAGTCTCTTAAGTGATTCATCTACTGAATCAATAATGTTTTTCCTCGATAAGCCTTGATTGTTTATCCTATCAACTGGATTTCTCTTCAATATCGATTCGTTTATACCATACTGATCTTCGACAAATCCAAATACTTTTGTCATTATAATCACATTTCTCCTTGGAATATTAAATTTGTCAATCCATTTCCCCAGTATTGTCTCGGATATACCTCCAGAGTAAACATTGGCAGTATCGAATGTCCTAATTCCATTGTTATAGCATTCATTTAGGATCTTGAAGATCTCCTCTTCGTCTTCAACTACAGAATTCTGTTCATTATCTCCAAAATACTTCTTAGATCCTAATTTCATGGTTCCACATATTATTTTCGAAACCTTGAGACCAGAGTCTCCAAGTCTGCCATACAGTTGCGACATATTTCCTCGACCAAAAGTGATACTTGTATCGACCCTTAGTATAACCAGCACACAACCATGGTCAGCAAAGGTTATGGGTATAAATAATTTATGTACAAAAGGGTCACCAAGTATGGGGATTGAAATGAGACAGGGTAACCATTCAGTTTTGTCTCTTTAACTTTCTCTCTCTTTCTCGCTTATAAAAGAAAATTTTTTAGGCGTGCCAAAGTTTATTACTGACTACTATTTGCTTCTTCTTAGATTAAGTGCAAATTATATTTTTTAATTTCATTACTAGACACAAGTATTTGGCCAATATGGTTGAATAGTATGTATTTTACAAACGTACCATTTTGAACCGAGTTCATATTGTTGTTAAAGCTTTTTTTTTTTTCATGATGACTCAATTGTTGCTTGAAGAAAATTAATCACTGTAAGCACATGATTTCTCATATAGACTACAACGGTATCTGATCTCAAAAAAAAGAAGCTATAATAACATCAATAGAAACGTGTTTCCTCTCACACCAAATATCTCTGAGGCAATTGTACTAACTGAAGTTATTAATAGATGGCTGGAAAATACAGAAGTGATAGGTTTATCAAATATGGTAATCCATTACCTTTAAATATCGTAAGGTTACCAATTATGATTCATTGGTTTAATCCTATTGAACTGATTAATTATGGTTTCCAATTCTTAAAACAATTGGTTTTCAACCATAAAATCAAAATCCCAGTCGAATATGATCTTAGTGGTAAGGTGTATAAAATCTGTGGGATTGACAATATGTCATTGATTTGGAACAATGGATTCTTCGGTAAAGGTATATTATCTCGTAGTGAACCAACCTGGTTTGGTAGAACTATTCGTAGATTGAATATACAAGATGAATCTGTAGTCTCTGAATTAAGTAACGAAGAGGTTGTGAAATTACGTCGATTAGAGAGAGACCATTTCAAATTGAAACGTAAAGAGCTGGATTTGTTAGAAGTTGCATATAAAGCTAATAACGAGGTTGAAAAATTGAAAGATTTAGAAATCAAAAGATCAGAACTGACCAAATCTAGAAATATGGATAAGTTCAACCTCTATGATGATAGAAGTACCATTCGAGTTGAAGATCAAGAGATTCTACTCGATGATTTGACTTCTGTCCAATTACTGGAATATCTACAACTTATTCCACAAGAAGTGATCTTTTTAAAGTTAATCAATTCAATCACAACAGAGTCATCAATTTTAGATATATTTCTGGACTCACTTAACTCTAGTGGTGCCGCTGCTAGACCAGACAATAAGTTCTTGACTGAATTTTTTGTCTATTACTACTACAAGTCACTGAATTGGTGTATTAAATCGGGTATGAAATTCTCTTCTAATTATATCATCTATGAAAGAGGTCCGGTTTTCCAACATGCCGAATTTGCAATCACGATTGTTCCTATCTCGGAGGACAAGCAGTTGGACTGGGTAGATATGAGTTCTGTTAATCGAGTATTAAGTACCGTCAAAAAGACCATGGTTTTAACTTATGTTAAAGTACCCACTATTGAAAAGTTCAGTAAAGTCTACGATGATTTGTTAGCTTATCAAAAAATCATTGATAAAGATGAATCAAGATCAATTGAACTGATTTTTGAGTTGTTAAAGCTGTACGATTTAGATCAGATGGTCTTGAATCGTTGGTCTCCAAGTAAGACTAGAGATTGATGTTTATCTTTTTGTATATTATGTATGATGACTGAAATAAAAATGCCACCAATCTTTGTAGTAATTACTCTACAGTTATAACAGATGTAACAGATAGGCACTAACGCGTATATTCATATCTTTTCTCGTCGATTAAGCTCTTTTACTGGATAGGAGTTCACTCTCTTATCGTGGCGAAGTTGATCTTTCTGAAGAGGGTGTACTGAATCGTAGAAAAGACCAGGTGAAAATGAGAAGGTTTAATAAACTGGAATCCTCTTTGCTGTTATTCAAGTGTTACTACGGTATCAGGGAATCGTATTGTCGTAGCGTCAATTAGTCGATATGTAAGGCATAACATATTGTGGTAATATATTTATTGGCAGTTGTTTGAGTAATAGGGAAAGAAACAAATACTTTAAGTGGATATATATATATGTCATAAGAAAATAGCACGGCCTTGTGAATTGTGCTGATCTTTTTTATGTGGGGAAATTGAGAAAAATGGCAAATCAGCCTGCGTAACAACATTTATTTTTTTCTGGGAAACAAGCATCGTGGGATTTGTACACGATCATACACCAAAACCATAATTGTATCGTGACAATCCAAAAAGTCTGATTATCCAGAAATGTTTGCCCTTAAGAAAGAGAATGAACTTTTAAAGAAGAAGCTGAAGGAAGCTGAGAAAAAAACGCTACCTTTGCGATTCTTTGAAAATGATGATGATCTTGGTGAATGTTTACAAGAGATCCGGAATGGCACTACTTTGATGATCAGTGGGACTTTTCTCAACGAAGAACACCTCAAAAGCCTAGATGATGGCTCAGTGTGGGATTTGGTAGAGGATCTGTTTGGCGCTTTTATACGTCCTCCTTACAAACACGATATTATATTGCTTGCCAAGATATATTCGCTTTCGGCTTCAATATGGAGAAGGAAAGAAAAAACAATTGCAAGGGGAGAAGATTTCAACATAACAACACCAATTGTAGAGGGAGGCACTTCTGGAATAGATACTCCAATTACAACAAAGGTTCAAGCTAGCAAGTCAAAGAGATCCGAGAACCTTCATGATATTCAACCTATTATAATTGACGACTGTAATGAAGAGATTCACACTATGATAAAGGAATCGAACAATCTTTTATTGGAACTTCACAAAGGCTTTCTTTTGACCGCCTCGCAGGAGCAAATCAGAAATTGGTTATATGCTATTAAGGCACATTGCTTGGCAATGTCCTCTTCTGTTATCCCAAACACTTCTCGGGAGAGACCGTACTGCCATGCAGTTATGGATACCATAGGAAACCCCACGCAGTCGTTGCTCAATGGTGTAGGTATCCCACTGATTCGAGGTGGACCCATAAGGGACTCCGCTTCACGCCCAGATTTTTTCCTCTATGGAAAGAAGACTGCCGAACTACCAGAGAAAGATATCAAAAGGACTCTTGATGACTATGCGAACGCCTTTAAGAAAGATAACTCAGAGGATAGTAAGAGGAGAATTAATTACTTGGTCAAAGAAACCTCTATTAAAAGTAGGTCTACTGTGAAGCAAATGAGAAGGGCATACAAAAAAGAGATTAGGAAATATGTCACCACTGTCGCAATGAATTCGCAAGTGGGAGGAATGGTAGCAGTTTCGTTAATTGAATCAGACGCAACGGTGCCTGCTGTCTTAACTGGTACTAAAACGCCACCGACTATCTCCACCTCTGACGTTTTGAAGCATGTATTTCTTTACTCGTTAGACTCCAAGCTATTGTATATTATGCTGAGTAGCTTCGATACCAATGTAGTGCTCCACTTAGATTGGAAACGGGGCCAAGAAAGTGAAACATTCAAAAAAGCATTGGAAGAGTTCAAAGTTTTGAAAAAAGAAAGTGAAGAAAAAGCAAGAATGGAGATACAAACTGCAACCCACCCAAATAGTTCACAGGATAAGAAGATTGACAACCCTACTATCTATTGTCCGCTTCCTTACGCTATTACTAATGCTGAGTCAGACGACTTCAAAGTTACCCCTCAGGCCACCTTCATAGCTTTATCGTGCTATGGGGGCACCATCACTCCCCAGGAACAAGAAGATAACGAACAGATGTTAGAACAAATGCGTTGTTGCTTAACAAAGGGTCCCCGCATTACCGAGGTCGAATCGGCTGATTTGATAGCACATATTAGCAGATCTAGTCCCGATCTCGATTATGATGGTGGTGGTGATGACGAAAAGACAGGTTTGGAATGTCAAACGACAGAACAATCCAGTAGTTATAAACGCCAGAAAACAGATGATCGCACCAACAAAAGATCAGGAGCCGACGTGATGGTGGTTTGTGATTGTGAGGAGTGGGGTGGTTTTGAGGTTATTAAGGATGGCGTTGGTTATACGCAAGTATACCTATTTTCGTTTGAAAAGTTATGTGAATTCATACCATCGCTCAAGGCCAAACGGAAACTGCTCAAAGGAAACGATAAGACTATCTTGAAACTATTTAACATTGATGTTATGGATGATGAATACCATAAGATAAGTCCCAAACATTATGTGGATTATGAAGAATTCCAAGATGAATTTTTTCAAACGTATGCAACTGAGAGAGACTGCTACATACGTATTTCAAAATACAACAAAGAGCACCCGGAAGACAGGTTGAATGTTCCAACGCTCTATAAATATGGTTCCATAAGGATTTATGACAATAAGGTTAAATATGTTTTAACTGCCTTCTTCGTGGCTATGGAATACATCGAATCGCAGCCGGAAACTTTCACTGAAGCTTCAGTAAAAAGGGGTCGACATGATTTGGTTCTTCTTGGGAAATTGGGTATAAGGCATACTAGCATTGCCTCTAGAAATGTAGCGGTTCGGGATGGGAAGATTGTGTTTTTTGATTTCAATCATTGTGAAATGTATCGTGGTAAAGTTTTTCCTACAAGACAGGATCTTTGGGATTTTGACCATGTGTGTGCTGAATTGCGGGCAAAACAAGCTGAAAATAAGAAGGCTTAACATAGCCGAATAATATCGCTATGGGATGAATGGAATCCCCTTTGCTGACATTGATTGTTACTACGGGAAACGTCAAAAAATGAGATATAATATAGCGTATATATTATCTTAAATGAGAATTATCTTAATGGGTATTATATATGTGGCCAATAGTAGGGCAAAGGTATAAGTACCCCCTAACATATAAGCTACGCGTTATGTGTCACATAGTTGATAAACCAGTCTAGCTTTTGGGTACTATTTCATTTATTGATACTCTTTTGAGGTAGTTCCATTTGAGTCTATCATATGCCATACGATAATATAGACGCGTCGATATGTAATTTTTCTCGTCGATTAGGGTCTATGATATATATGTATATACGTGGTAAGTTTTAAGCAGGATTATAATAACCGAGTATAGTATAACCATAGTACAATCAACTATAATAACCATAACAGTAAGAATATAAATATAGGCAATGAAGGTGGTGAATATAGGGAGTGTATTATTTTTAGCCTCAGTGGCAAGAGCCGATTTTTTCCAAAATTTCTTCCAACAGCAACAGCAACAAGAAGCACATCAAGTTCAATTTGATTATCAAGAGAGGCAATTAAACTCTCAATGTTCAGAGGGATATCTTTGCCCAGAGACTTTTGAATGTGTTGAATCATCGATGGATTGTTCATGTCCATTTCCCGATTCCCAATTGAAATGTGATTTACCAGGGTTGAATAAATTCATATGTATTTCGAAGGTATTAGATGAAGTTAGTTCAAGTGATGATTCAATTGATTATAAACAGGTTAGTGAAATTAGAGATTGTGATTGGGTTATTAAAGCATGGAAAGGTGAAGTGTAAAAGAAAAGAAAAATGACAAAATAGATTGATACTTTATTGTAGGACTATCTTCATACATTATATAAATATTGTTTTTTTTTTTTTTCTTTTAAGTACGAATATTAAAAAAATTATAATATGAAATTAAGTTAAAAAAAAAACACTAAATATTCAAAAGAAACAAAACTGGTCATACTACATATAAATAACAGTAATAATAATACTCTATATAAACATATATCAGGTACTACATTAGAGTATAGAAGAAAATAAGGTATACCTATAGGGTGGGGGAGGAGGAGGAAGGATATAGATGATAAGTTTAAATATAAGTTTTGTAGATGTAGTATGCGATTAAAGCAATCAAAATACTGAAAATGGTGAATTTTAATGAACTTCCTTCATCTTGTTGTTTGGTTACTGTGTCTGATTTCTTTGAAGATAATGGAGTTGATTCTTTTACTTCATCATTTGTTATGCTTTCTTCATTTGTGACGGATTTGTTATTAAGACTTGATTCATTTTCTATATCAGAAGCTTTGATTGGAGAAAAGGTATTCTCAGAGTATACATCATTTTCAGGGATTGATAAAGTTGAATTGTCGAAATTATAAGAAACTTTTAATTTAATTTCGGATTTATTACCAACTGCATTTGCTTGTATATCGGACCAATTTGATGAAACTAATTTAGAATCAAAAGTTGTCTCTGATTGATAACCAACGATTAGGAATCTATCTTTACATTTTGTGCCTATAGAAGGTTCCTTTGATAGACCTTGAAATACTATCGACACGTCAATGGACTGATTTGGAAGTAAAAAAGAGGCATTTGGTTTGACACAATAAACTTTTGGTGCCGTTGTCTTAACTTTGAAGGCTAAACCAGCATCAGAAGAGGTATTGGTAACTTTAATGACACATGTTGATTGTTCAGTAAATGGGGCTAGTCAATAAGGGTATTAGTTAGTATAGAGTAATAATAATAATTAGAAAAAAAAAAAACAGAAACACTCAAACATCTAGAGATGAAATACATGAAATTGCAAAAAAGAGTCCATCGATCCACACACCTATTCGAAATAGGCGAAGGAGTTGACAGGATCATGTTTCAGGTGGAGAGTTGAAGACATACCTTTGAATTCTAAGACCTTTGGTAAGACTTCCATTGTGTATTAAGGATTGAAGAAATAAGATGTGATTATCAAAGATGGGAAGCTAATAAAAAAACACACAGTTAAGGGATAAAGTTAAAAGCAATGGGTGAAATGAAGGCATCAGATTAATAAACAAATTGTACCACCAACTATGATGAAAACCAATATTTTTGTGATTTATCACAATTTTGTGTGGCGGTGTGAGGCACAGTATAACACCGTGGCGAGTATATCGCCCAAATAGCAAGGCTAAGCTCGCAGGCGTGTGGCTGTGATGGACGACGGCACGGTAACTGATCCTCTGCAACATTTGGCGATGTTGCTAAAATATAAATATACGCCACACCACATTACAGTACCCTACTCTTCACTACGCCACACACACCCTCTGCTTGCGCCACACTCTCTCACAGTATAAATAATAAGTCCCGATTAGGATAAGTAATTGGAACTCCCCCATTGAAAATTGCCAGATCGGGCCATCTTTAAAGGAGAGACGCGTAATTTCTAAAGGAGTAACAGCTGTGTGATGTGATAAGTCAAGCGTTAACTATGCAAATGGTAATGATAATGTCTTTTTGGTGTATTGCATGGTACGCTACGCTACGGTATGAATTGATATGGTGTTGTATGGTGTCTGTCGTACCTATCCACGTAAGCCCTGTTATACTTTTTCTTAACTTCATTCTTCTTCATTCATTTATCATTCTTATCTTCATAAACAAGAACATCCCAATATTCTTTCCACTCCTATTTCAAAGCCTCCTTCCCACCTTTTAACAAAATCCAAACGTGGTCCTCTTGTTCTTTCCATTCTTACAATAATACATTTACAATCGAGGTAAACTCAATATTTTTTATTATTATTATTATTATCATTGTCATTACTACTATCATCCCTATATTATTACGAGTATTATTATTATTATTATTGTTTATCATAACTCTCTTATCGGATACATCACAAATCATTCTCAATCTATCAACTGGGGAAAAAAAAACTGAAAAGATAAAATGAAAGCAATAAACCCTAATTTACACCTGAATATTTCAAGGAAGAATTCTTATGTTAATAATACAACACCTTCAAATTCAACTCAGAATTTGCCTTCTTTAAATATGGACTCTTCCAATAATTTTTACAATGGTTATTCGCCTTCTGATTTGCATACTCCAATCGATCAACAAGCACCTCCTTTCAATTTCATAAATGGTAGAGAAGGAAGTATCTCTAGCGCTAGTATGACTACTCCCGTGTTTAGACCAAACAACGAGAGGACAGATTCGATTAGTTCTATCATGTCAGATATAGAAATGATCAATGGTGGCCCAAATGATAATAATAGTTCTTTAAATCCTAAATTGGGAAGAAAATTATCGGTCAATACAAACAATTTAATGAAGACAAATAGTTATTCCTCTATTAATTCATCTATTTATGAATCACCTCCAAATTCAACTACTTCTTCAACGCATCCTTTGCTAAACAATCCATATGAATTCTCGACAAAGTTTGATGAATTGTTATTAAACACTTATCATTCATATGCAAACAATCCAAAGATTACACCTTTTGATATCAATTATCCACCTTCTGGTATTGTAAGTCAAGTATCGAGAAAGATATATACATCTATTAAAAACAATCCAACTGCAATTCAAGTCCTCTTGAACCCTTTGGAAAATGATGAATTCTTAAGGACTTTAGAAATTGGTTTGATTTTAAGTATCTTTAGAAAAAGATTATTAGATTTGGTTAATAATAGACATAACCCTTCAAATTCATCATCTACTAAACCTTCGAAAAAAGAAATGGAATTTAACAATTTGATCAATTTATCACGCTCAAATAGTAATACATCCATCAATTTCTCCAATAATACAAATTCAAATGGTCATAAACCATCCTGGTTACATTCAAACCCATCTTTCTTAACCCAAAGATCATCTTCATCGACTGATTCATTGATTGATTCTGTTCCATTATCCAACAATTCGATCTATAATAACTCTTTGATCACACCACCTCATTCTTCACAGACTATAAACAATGAATACTCAACCTCCTCAACTACAGTCACAACTAAGAAATCAAATTCAAATCCAAATATTGATCTATCTAATCATTTCACATTTGAATTGAACAGTAACACCAATACAAATACAAATCCTAGTCCTATTATGCTCCAAAGAATGAATAGTAATGGCAATGGAAACACTCCATTACAATCACCATTCAGTGAATCGCAATTCTCATTCAATAGATCATCATCAGCTACACCTACTTCCACATCCTCGTCTAAGAAATTGTCATTATCAGAATTGAACAATCTCGAAGGTTTACATATCACTGCAGCAACTGCAATTCATAACCATGGTCATATGAATGAACTAGAAATTGATCCTCATTATAACGTTACGGCTCAAAGGAAAAGAGATTCTTTGAAGCTTAAAAGAAATATGAAATAATGTTGAGTCTTTTAAATCTGGGGTTTTTTTGTTTTTTTTGGTTGGTTATTATATTATCTGGGATATACAAAATGGTGTTTTTATTTTATTTTTTTCTTGTTTGTTTTGTTAGTTCAACTTTGCCTGTCTTTTTTTTTGAAACTTTGCTTATATACACACAAATATATATATCATAACGTAATTCTATCATTATTGTTTCGAATAACTTTGAATTGATTTAAGGTCATGAATGATATTGAGATTAAATGTAAAAATTTAATTTTTCATTCAAAGTAAAATACGTAAATCGATTAAAAATATATATAGGTATGTGATTAAGATTAAGCCCAGTTCTTGAATTGGTTAATCAAACCATTGGTAGAACAATCATGGGTTTTAATAGCTTCATCATCCTTTAATTCATCCAAGATGACCTTGGCTAATTTCTTACCTAATTCAACACCCCATTGATCGAATGAATTGATACCCCAGATAGCACCTTCGACTAAAGTAACGTGTTCATAATAGACGATAAGAGAACCTAAAGTTGCTGGTGTGATCAATTGAGCTAAGATGGAAGTAGTTGGTCTATTACCACTGAACATCTTATGTGGTACTAATTCTTCACTGGTACCTTCGGCTTCAACTTGTTCTTTAGTCTTACCTAACATTAAAGATTCGGCTTGAGCAAAGAAATTTGAAGCTAACATACGTTGATGTAAATTGTTTTCAATTGGGTTATGGGATTTAGCACTTAAGATAAAATCAGCTGGAATCAATTTTGTACCTTGATGAACCAATTGGAAAAACGAATGTTGAGCATTTGTAGTTGGTTCACCGAATAAGACAATACCGGTTTCATAATTGACAAATTTAGAGTCCTTGGTGACGGATTTACCATTTGATTCCATGGATAATTGTTGTAAGTAAGCTGGGAAACGATGTAAATATTGATCAAAAGGTGAAACTAATTTAGTTTGAGCCTTGTGGAAATTGTTATACCAAATGGTTAATAAACCACCGATAAATGGAATATTTGATTCGATTGGAGTTTCAACAAAATGTTTATCCATGGCTTCGGCACCTTTAAGGAAGTTTTCGAAATTTTCAAATCCAATATAGATACAAACACTTAAACCAATGGCTGACCAAACGGAATATCTACCACCAACCCAATCGTTAAAACCAAACATGTTCTTAACATCGATACCGAATTTAGAAACTTCTTCGGCATTTGTAGATAAAGCGGCAAAATGCTTGGCGATTTCCTTTTCACCATTTGGGACTTTAGAGACAAACCAATTTTTAGCAGATGTAGCATTGGCAACTGTTTCAGCAGTGGTAAAAGTCTTTGAAGCAATTAAGAATAAAGTTGTCTCTGGGTCACAAACTTTTAAAGTTTCGGCAATATGAGTACCATCAACATTGGATACAAAATGACATGTGATTCTTTCATGAGCATATGGTTTTAATGCCTCGGTAACCATAACTGGTCCTAAATCGGAACCACCAATACCAATGTTAACGATATCGGTGATTTCCTTACCTGAGTAACCTTTCCATTCACCAGATCTAATTTGTTCAGAAAATTCCTTCATGTGTTGTAAGACAGAATCGACTTCTGGAGAAACATTGACGTTATCGGAATACATTGGCTTTAAAGCTCTGTTTCTTAAGGCAACATGATAAACGGATCTATTTTCGGTGTTATTAATTTTATCACCTCTAAACATAGCATCTCTCAATTCTTCAACTTTAGCTTCTTTAGCCAATTCAATTAAAGCGGATAAGATTTCATCATCAATAAGATTCTTTGAGAAATCAAAAAGAATTTCGGAATCGTCGTAATTCTTGTAAAAATGTGAGAATTTGTCAAATCTAGTTGAATCTTTGGCAAATGCATCTCTAGTAGAGAAGGATTTACCGGTGGTATCAAAGATTTTTTGCAATTTAGCCCAAGCTGGATAAGAGGTTGGAGAAGTCATGACGAACGGATTGAATTGTGTTGTTTATTGATCGATGTGAAATTGAACAGTATAAATCAAAAGAAGATGAAATGACAGGAGACTGAATGGCTGCCTTTCATATAAATATAAGGCTGTTTTGAGAAGCTCTCCCTTTCATTTCTCACTCTCCCAGAGAACCCGGAGAGTCGCAAATGAACGGCGGTGAAAACAAGTTGCGCTACAAAATCCAAAATTGGTGGGCTGCCAGAGGAAGGGGCGGGCAAAAGAGTTCCGGTGGGTGTGGGTGTTTGTGTGGCCTCGCTCTCGCGTCGATTCTCTGCGGCTCGTATCATATCATATCACCGGGGTATTATTCTATATATATATATACTTCCTATATATGTTCATATATATATGTATATCTGGGGAACTTAATTATAAATAAATAACTACATGGACAGAGCACCACGTTGACGGACACACCCTTCGATTTTTTTTCCTGTCAGGTTTGACAAGAGGGAAAATTGATACTTTGCGCCTGATGGACTGTAGTAGTGGTGCCATTTCCTATCGCTGGGCGGGAACTGTTCGATTACTGCCACCAGTATCGGATTGATGATTAGCGGAAGATTCATTGGAATAATCATTCTCGTTCGCTAAACTGTAATTGGAAATCTTTTCTTATGATTATACCAGCACTTTCTTCAGTTTGCCATGTATTGAAGCATATGCCAAAAAAAATTCAAGCTCACAACGAAGGACTTAGAAGATGGGAGATACCAAACTTCTCATCGAGCAATCGTTTTTTGACGCCTTATACATCTCTCTTGTGATAAACTAATTTCACAACATATGATCCTGTGTACATAAAGCTATCTGTCGAAGGTGATGGTAGTATATTAGTTTCTGGAGTACTCGACCTAGGCCCATCCAATGCCATTAAATCCCTTTCTCTGTTGTCATTTTGAGAATTTTGATTGTTTGCGATAGACTTTTTTTATCTAATCATGCATACATTTTCTTCAAATTACTGTCTATTCTATCAAGGACCTCTTGATTGTTCTTGCTACCACTACTAAACTCTTTGATAAGTCTTAGTTGATCATTTCTTAGTTCTTTAATCAGCGCCATCTCTTTACTATTTGTAACAATGGTAATATCATTTGAGATATCATTCAAGATATCTAAATTATTCCATAGTTTATCGTTCTCATTGATCAATGGTTTAATCGATCTTAGATTATCCAAATTTTTATGGATTTCAATCACACCAGAGTCAATACTACTCAATGACTTCCCATCGTGATTCGGGTTATTGTCAATTGGTGAAAAGCCATAACTATTACTAGATGTAAATATATTGTTATTCGTATTCGTATTTGTGTTTGTATTAGTGTTCGTGGTCAGTAAACCTAGACTATTTATTTGTTTCAGACGCCCATTGATATTACTCGTATACATCGAATCCATTTCATTACTCTCGGTATTGATTGTATTGATATGACTGATATCATTCTTTCTAGATGGAATAGACTCCAATGCATCCAAGTCATCAATAGACTCATCACTATCATGATACTTGTCACTGACTAAACTATAGGGATATGCAACACCACTATAACTTCTTCCTCTTCTACTATACGCATCTCGTTGATTTTGGCTTTGACTATAACTTTGGCTATAACTTTGGCTGTGACTTTGACTTTGACTTTGACTTTGACTTTGACTTTGACTTTGACTTTGGCTGTGACTTTGACTGTGACTGGAAGTAGGTTCATAGTAATTTATACCATCTTTACCGTTGTCTTCATATGGTAAATCATTACTACTACCGTTGGTATTCCCTGATCCAATTGTAATATTATCGTCTAAATTGTTCAAATCATTGGAGCTTGTATCACTTCGAAGACTATTAGATCCAATTTGATATTTATTCAACTTATCGAATATCGACGGCATATTTGTAAGACTAACTAGATGATGGTTGGTGTCCAATCACTATAAAAAAGAAGCTAAGTTACCGTATAAGTTTCAGCCTATCATTCAATAAATAACTAAATAGATAAATAAAAGATAATTACGAATATTCATACATATACTCGCTAGAAGAAATCGACGCGACGATATATGGCTTACATCTGAGAATTATATTAACGTGGTATTTGGTATATCGTATAATTATGTGTTCCCCAGTTTGGTTTAAAGTGAAGGTGGAAACTAGACACTAGAAGTAACGACAGGAAACCAACTCACTACTCAACGGGTTGATAGTAGGGTTGTATCCAGGCAACAATGTCCAATAATGAAGACGATGAGCACCTGAGTATACGGTTACCTCCAAAATCCACCTTTCATCTACAAATACCTCCTCCTAATAATCATCATTCGTCAGCATCTCATAAATCGAAACCTACTAAGGAATGGAAAAAGTTGTTATGGTTAAGACAAGACTATCCTGATAACTATACTTCTGATTCATTTTTATCACAATTGAAAAGAAATTCAACCGTTGTTAACTATTCTTACTGGAAATTATGTAATGATTTCACATTGATTTTACTTCATTTATGTACTATCATTTTAACCATTCTTGTATTCTATGGGATATATAAATTGAACTGGAACCCACTAATCCCAACATTGATCTCGACATCACTTACACTTATTGGATTTATAATATATATCAAGATTGACGATACCACAAGGGTAAAACCGAATAGTTTCAACATTATGAAATCTTCAATACTGATTTTATTAACCCTATTGACTTTTTCACCAGTTCTGAAATCCTTGACCAACTCAACATCTTCCGATTCCATTTGGGCTTTATCTACTTGGTTATCGATACTCAATATCCTATTCAACGATTATACTACAGTTCCAAATAATTTCCATAATAACAAGGGTAACTTTCTCTCCACTAATAATAGAAACAATAACCTTTCGAAAAACATCTCATTATCAAATGCAATCGTATTGGCATCGAGACTTAATTCCAATTTATCGGCTTTTTCATTCATAGTTTTTTCAATTCAAGTCGGTGGGTTATTCCCCATGTTTAACAATTTCACAAGGTATAATAATCTGATCGGTTTTCATTGGTTTCAAACTTTGTCGATTATAATTGGGGTTGATTTTTCAGTTTGGAAGATCTTGGGTTGGAATTGGTTTTTAATTTGGTTGTTTTTGCATTTCTTGATCGTTATTATAGGTCCTTGGTATTTCATCACTTTACAAAAATACAAGGATGAATTACAAGGACCTTGGGATCCTGCTAGACCTGTTTTCAAAACTACTTTGTAATGTATTATTAGTATTGTTTATGATTTTTTTTTAATTCTTTTAGATTTAGTTCTGTTTATATTATAGTATATAGTATTACTAGTTAATTAAAATACATTGGTTGTTATTTTTTGTGGGTTGTGTTGTTTTATCTCTCTCATTTGGTTTTAACAAGATTCGACGTTGTTGTTGGAAATTTACCCTGTGAAGACACCACCAGCAAGACACAAGTTTCTTCTTGTGAAATGAACTTTGTAAACAGGTGTTTTCTTCGTGAAATAAACAGCCATGTGATCTTGACTTGCAACGACTTGTCTTCTTCTCTTCATGGCTTCTTCCTGTTTATTTACGGCACTCCCGTTATTGGTTTGACTTGATCCTGGCTTACTACTACTTCCATTGCTTACCACCTCATCGGCATTTCTAGCAGTCATTACTGATTCAACGGAGAATTTTTCAGGTTGATTATTCGAGTTGTTATCGACTGATCCTTTCTTGATATCCCAAACTCTGATGGAGTTATCACTACCACTGGAAACTAAGACAGAACCATCTTTACTGAAACTCAAAGAATAAATCGAACAACGTCCATGGCCAATCATAGTCTTGAATCTTCTACCCGAGGCAATATCGTAGACTTGAATAGTCGAATCTTCACCACCAGATGCTAACCATCTACCATCTGGAGATACGGCAAGACAGTTGATTGGCATACTGTGACCTAAAAATACACGGACACTTTCACCTCTTGCAATATCCCACATTCTTATCGTTTTATCACTTGAACCTGTGAATAAATAAGTGGAATTTGGATGGAATTCAACGACATCAACATCGTTAAGATGTCCAGCAAAGATTCTTAATGGGTATATGTGATCACAAGACCATAATCTAGCAGTTTGATCATGAGAGGCAGTAGCGAAATAATGGCCCATTGGAGAAAATTTAACATCCCAAACTGGAGAATTATGTCCTTTATATGATACTAATGAAGTATATGTATCCATCGACCAAAGTCTAACGGTTTTATCCTCACTTGAAGATAATAAGTAATGGTTTTCAGGACTGAAATCTAATCCATAAACTGCACCACTATGACCAACCAATTTTCTACATCCATTTACAGCCATACCATCAATGGTTTGATTATACTCATCATTCTTCAAAACGGATTTTAATGGAGAACCATCGATACTCCATAATTTGATGAATGAATCTTGGAAACCACCTGCAACTATAGTTGAATCATCATTGAATTCAAGACAAGTCAAATCGTTGTTTGTATTGTGGAATGTATACATACAAACACTTGGTAATGATGCTTGTACTGAATTTGTATCTAACTTAATCTTAGCCCTTGAATCTTGGATCTTGGTGATCTCTCTTCTAAGATCATACGCGGTCTTTTGAGGTAGTGGTAATACATCTCTGGCAGGTGAATCTTCTGAGGTTTGATCAACTTTGAAATTCTCATTGTATTCTTCTAATAAGGTCTTCTCCGGTTTACCTTTCCCATTAGATTGGTTGTTTTCACTTGCCAATTCATCTCTTTGTTGTAGTTCTGCCTCAAGTTCTTTGGTGAACTCAGGATCTTGTGGCAGTTTGCCCAATTTTACAGGCTTAGAATTAAAGGCTTCCAAGTTCTCACCATCGGCAGAATTTGGTGCATCTTTTGTGGCTTTCTTCTTTCCATCTTTTGTAGAATCCTTGTCCTCCTTGTAGATCAATTCATAGATAGCTGGAATACCTTCTCTACTATCAGCTTCATTGTTCTTTTCACTAGAGGAGATATCGTTTGCCTTGATAATTTGAATATGAGCATTGATTTCTCTAACGATTAAACCACCACCGATACCTTCATTTTCGTTCAGGAAACCCAATATTAAATTGATCGAAGTATTCGAGGCAATGATTCTATATTTTGTAGTTCTGAAGATCTTGGCAACTTCATTCTCTTCCAAGTGACTCTTCAATGAGATTCCACCCAATTTCATAACCTCATAGTTATGTAATATAAGATGATCTTTGTGAAAGCTCTCATAGAATGCCCTTGCTTCTTTTGGCAAGTCTCTTGAGATCAAAGTCAAATATAAATGTACAAAGATTGGGAATAAGAACTTTTCCAATTCATATTTATACATTTCCAACGACGTTTCACACCAGGTTCTAAACATAAGATACGCACGACCAAATATGACGGGATCTTCGTCAAATTGTCTTACCTTTGAGACCTGTTGTTGTTGGACATATTTCTGTTGTTGGTATTGTAAGTTGGTTCTATTAGTTACAGGAGCTTGTGGTTTGGAGAAGTTGGTGGTAGAGGTGCCAACGGGTACCGTTGGGCCTCCCGGTATCTTTGTACTTTCAAGTCTTAAAGTGGCTTCAGTTTGGTGATAACCTTTCTTATTAAGATACTCCAAAACGATTTTATTCAAATCGGCTTGTGAATACTGGGGTTGAGAAGCTCCACTTCGAGCCTGTTGTTGTTGTTGTGGTTGCTGCTGCTGTTGGCCTTGTTGTGGTTGCTGCTGCTGCGCTTGTGGTTGTTGGCCTTGTGGTCTCTGCTGTTGCGGTTGCTGTTGCGTCGGTTGACCTTGGGGCTGCTGCTGTTGTGGTCGTACCTGTTGGGCCTGTTGATTGGCACCTTGAGGAGCTGGTTTAGCTCCGTCTTCTTTTGCAGGGGGCATAGCGATACTGATAAACGATCCAATGAACGAATTGCTACCTCTATAAGTTGGGGCCGTATACGTGCAAATGAAGCTAGATCACCTGTTCGATTGATTATAAATATCGGAGAAGGGATATATATCTATAAATATAACCACCCAAAGATATATCGTGAGTGATGTTGAGGCCCGTTAAAATAAACATCGAAGAAGAGAAAGAGCACATTGGCCGTGGAAAACACGTCGCGCCTCTAGTTGGAGCTCGCTATGCCTGTTCCCTGCGCTTGTGCTTGTGCTTGTCCTTCTGTTCTTTGTGGGTGTCTTGACGGTATTGGTGGTGTGCAACTGGTACAGGGTGGTGAAGTAGTTGTTATACAGTTACCGATATATATCATTCACCACAATTGGGTCTATAAGATTACGTTTGACCACTTGCCTTTTCCTTATTCCACGTTTCCAGTCGATAAAATATCTCAAAAGAAGCTTTGTTCCGTAATACAATAAGAAACAGATAACATAGCATTTACTTAACTTTGCTAGACCGCTTGCTCATATACAGTAATCAATGAACATATTCAAGGGAATCGTCAACAAGGCAGCTCAGAGCATCTTTGAAACGACGAGCTCGGGAAAGAAACCTTCCAAGAGTGAGCTTTTATGCGATGAATTCAAATTACCCCCGGGCCAAGAGATTATAGATGAGTGTCAAGCGGATGTATCTGTTACCACAAGATTCCGCAGAGCCAGGCTAGAAACCCTAGAGAATCAAAACCAAGGTAGTTATCAAAACCCGCATTATATAGAAAGTGATAGCTTATTCTCGGGCAAATTATTCTTGACCAACAACTTTTTGGTTTTCAGGAATAACTATGATCCAATGGCTTTTTCATTCACCTTAGATTTGATGACAATTAAGAAAATCGAGAGAGTTCAAATGTCTTACGATTTCACAGTCTCCATTCATACAAGCAATGATTTAGAAATCACAGTACAATTTGTCGGGTTAAGGTCTCATTGTGAGAATTTCGGTAGAAACTTGACTTTAGTACTTAAAAAACACTTAGTTTCAAGACCCAAATTCAATACTTTTTTAATGGGATTATATTCAGAATATTTATTATACAAGAACCATTCGTCGGATTTCCCAATTGAAGTACCGCCAGCAAATGGGTTAGGATGGGTATTCAAATTTCCAGGTAATCCGCAAAAACTGAACGATAGATTAAAGATGAAGAAATGGTTTGATTTGTTCAGAGAAAATGGTAGAAATCTGGCCATAGTTAAAACTATACCTTTTTATAAACTGGTCAGTTTCGGTTTGCCAAACAAGTTGAGAGGAGAAATGTGGGAGACTTGTTGTGGGTCCATTTATTTAAGATTACACAATGATGAAGAATATAATAGAATCTTAGTCGATCATGACGGTGAAACTTCGTTAGCATTGGAGGAAATTGAAAAGGATCTTAATAGATCATTACCCGAGTATCCAGCATATCAAAATGACGAAGGAATCAATAGACTGAGAAGAGTATTGACTGCTTACTCTTGGAAAGATCCAGATATTGGATATTGTCAAGCTATGAACATTGTCACAGCTGCTTTATTGATTTATATGTCTGAAGAACAAGTATTTTGGTGTTTGAATGTATTATGCCATAAGATCATCCCTGGTTATTATTCAAAGACAATGTATGGTGTCTTATTGGATCAAAAAGTGTTTGAAGAATTGGTCAAGAAGAGTTTACCATTGCTATCCGAACACTTTCAAAGATTGGATATCCCATTATCTATTGTTTCATTGCCTTGGTTCTTATCGTTTTTCTTGAATACTATGCCTTTAATATACTCTTTGAGAGTAGTGGATATGTTACTTTTACATGGTCCAAGGGTTTTATTCCAAGTTTCCTTAGCAGTACTAAGGGTCAATGGAGAAGATCTATTGAACTGTGAGGATGATGGTGAATGTATCAATGTATTCAAGGATTTCTTTCAAACTTTGGACGATGAACAACCATCATTCTTGCAAGAAGGTAAGATGAGAACCAAGTTTGATAATTTATGGGATGTTGCATTCAGGGAATTTTCAGTTATTGATGATAAGATAATAGGCCAGTATCGTGAAAAGAACAAGAATGAGATTTTCCAAGGTATTGAAATCTTTGTCAAACGTACTGAGATCAGAAACTTACCAAAGACACCACATATCAATTCATCTCAATTATCCAACTTATATGACAGATATTACAGTATCTTAACTGCTGATAATAAAGGTGCACCAATGCAAAATAGTGCATCTTTCACTTTCAAGCAATTCACAACGTTCATGTCGAAATTAGTCGACTGGGTGAATTTAAATGGTGGTGCTGGCAATGATGATAAGAAAAAAGACGGCGATTTATTCTTGCATAGATTGTATGATAACTGGTCTGTTGACGGCATAATGACTTTGGAGACATTATCTGTTGGATTGGATAAATTATTAGACAAGGATATTATGAATTCCCTGTCGAATTTCTTCAACCTTTACGATCCCGATAAAAAGGGGAAGATAGGCAGAGAGACAATACTTCAAATTGCAGAAGATTTATTATACATTACAGCACCATGGAGAGATGGATATCTCTTTGATGAAATTACAAACAAAGCCATCGAGATAGAGATTGCAAAGAAAATCGTTGAAAGGAGAAAGGCATTAGAAGAGCAAGGAATTGATTTTTCACGTGAAGATGAGATTAGATTACCTTCTGAAGTTAAATTTAACGATTCGAAATGGAAAAATAAACAAAGTGAAAGGTACCTTGCATCGAGTTCCAATTTCCTGAAACTGGTTTTCCAATATGCACAACCTGAAGAAGATCCAGAAGAGCCTTTGATCAACTTGAGTGATGAAGAAGAGCTAGTTGTAGATGAAGGCAATAGCGATAGTGCATCATCTTCCACAACGACCACTAAGAAAAAGACAGACAAGTTTAACAAAGCGTTAGATCCATCTCATCCGATGTATATCACACCATCGATGTTTAGAATGGTGATTTTAGCAGATGAGACTTATGAATCTTTCTTTTCCAATACTCTTTATAAATCAATTCACGTTGATGATGAAATCAGCGTTGAATTTGGTATGATCAATAATATCCGTGGAATGTTCAATAATTTCCTAGCTGATGGACGTAGGGTTGCCGTTGAAGTTAGTCGTCGTATGGATGCAGCTGCAAAGACTATTGGTGACTCTGCATCTTCTTCTTCCGCATCTGCAAGTATCAACAACAATAACAGTAGCAATAGCGGTAACGAGAATGATACATCGATGGTTACACCGGTCAAGTCAAGGGCACATACATTAACTTCGGCAAATGATGAAGACGATGACTTTGGTAATTTCATCACTTCGACAACTTCAAATGACGACGTTAATGGTGGTGGTGTTGGACACGGTAATTTGAGTGATTTGAACGTCAATTTAACCGTTCCCAACACCAATGATGATCTAAGTGTCTTGCACGATTTGAAATCTTTGAAAGAAGAATATCAATTAGCTAAAGATATGCAAAACCATTCTCTTATCTAGTATATATATATATAGGTAATTAAAGGTGTTTTAAGTGTTTTTTTTTTTTAAATAACAGATTTATTTGAGTATAAAGGACGTACATAAAAATAATAAAAAAAAGGACACATAAAACACACACACATAAATTACAAAGTGTGCGGTTTTTTTTTCAATCAATTTAGTTCAACAAACAAACGAGATCATTTACCTCCTAAAGCACAGATATTCAATTTAGCCATCTCACCTAATAAATGATCGATTTGACCATCCAATAAACCATTTGCATAATCATCCCTACTTTGGGGCTCTAAATACTGTTGAATTTGCGCTAATCTTGCATAACCTTCGGTACAAAATCTTAATTGAATCTTAACCAATGCTTCAAAAGATGGGTCGTAATAAGGAACTCTTAAATCGACCAATTGAGGTAATTCGACTTTCAATTGATCGTTTAATTCTTCGAATATATCCTTGGCTAATTGATGTTCTCTTTCAGCTCTTGGTAATTTTCCAGAATCTTTAGCAGGTTTATCGACTAATCTTCTAACTTTTGATCTTGCTTGTTCAAAATCGACTTTCTTATGGGCTCTTTTCTTAATTGCTTCATTTACCTCTGTGAAATATTGACAAAATTTACTAACTGGATCCAAGACAGCTTCTCTGAAAGGACCATCCAATTGTTTAACAGTTTCTTGATCGTATTCTTGGACAGTCTGTAAATAGATTCTACCAATATCGGCACCACCTAATGCTCTTGCGTCATCGTATAAGTTGTTGACAACTTCAGCCATGGCAACTTGGGATGCAGTTACAGCTCTTAAAGAATCTAAATAACCTTTGGTTTCCTTCTGTAAATCTGAACCGGCTTTCTCTAATGTCTTGAATCTTCTTTCTTCCACATCATATTCTCTATCTGTGACTTTATCTGCTGCTCTGACGACAATCTAAAATAGTGGAAAGTTAGTTAGGTTAGTAATTGAATCCTTCGACATACCGAGATATGGATAAATATCTATCTATCTATCTATCTATCTATCTATCCGAAACTTGACGGAGTTGAGATAATTGAGTATACATACAGAACCACCGGCTCTATTTATAGCCTTCTTAAAACCATCCCAAGACATTGTGATGATGGATTGATGTAATTGATATACCTAAATATAGATCGTTTAAATGATTTCTTGTGTCAAACCAAATGTGGAATTAACTGATTAATTTAGTCTGGGATTGTGGTAACTGGGGAGTTGTAAAATAGTTTATGTTTTCCTATGACACGAGGCCAATTGTAAGATGAAGAATATTCAAATTGAAACCCAAAACAAAAAAAACAGTGGTAGATATATTCAATAACCACTAGATAATTTACCAAGGCACAAACGGAGAGCTGTCATTCAAGCAAGGTCAGTCAGTGTCACTCCCTAGGCTAAGCCGAGCCATCTTCCTCTCCTCTCCTCTCCTCTCCTGAACCAACTTTGTGCTGAGATTTTCTTTGTCATCACTCGCCTTCCTAATTGGGACTCACTTACTCACTGCGCCTTGAATTGATGTAGGCATATGTTTTACTACTATTAGTAATGAATAATGTTGAATAAATAGGTTTTATAATTAAATATATATAAATAAATTGTAAACTTGGAGATCTACTATGTAATAAATAAAAGTACAGCGCTGGTGTGGACTAAGTAATGATACAAAGGGTTGTTAATTTGGTGATATTCATAAGGAGTGGATGAATGTCATATAGGGCTGACCTGTCGTTGTGATTGTTTCTGTTGTTTCTGTTGTTCTTGTTCTTGTTGCTGCTGTTGCTGCTGTTGTTGTAGAAGTTGTTGTTGTAATTTGAGTTTTTTACAATCACCAACTTCACACACTTTGATTTCTCTAACCCATTCACTATTCAATACTTGCTTTGCATTGATTCTACGGGTAGGTACAGGATCTAAAATCGAATAAATAACGTTTCTACATCTGGCACGCTTTAAGGATTCAATTGGTTCATAACCCTTGGCATCCTTTCTCTTGCCGAGGTAAGTTTTGAAAAATACATCTTCATTTGAATCAGCTATTTTCCACAACTGTCTTCCGGTTCTCATTGCCATATAAATCACACCACATGACCAAATATCCAAAGGTCTTGGATCGAATTCTTTTTGTAAGTACTCTTCTGGGGCGATATATGGAGATGAACCACTAATTCCTTTACTCAATTGGATATGTTCTTCCCATGCCATCTTAAAACATTCACTGTTACCGAAATCTGTAATCTTTAAGATACCATTATGAGTCAGCAATAGATTTTCTGGTTTTAAGTCACGATGAGAAACACCCATACTATGCATATAATGAACACCTCTCATCAATTGTTTGAAGAAACAATCTGCTTCAGAGTATTCTAATTTACCAGCTGCAATAATCAATGAGTAAAGATCACCACCAGAACAGTATTCCATCACTTCACAATAATCCGATTTGGCATCTTTCAATAGATCAAAAGTCGAAATTATATTCAAATGTTTTAACGAAGAAGAGATACAAAATTCATTGATTAATCTTTGAGAATATTTCTTATCACTTTCAGTTGGCTTTCTTTTGAATTCCTTGACTGCAAATAAAGTTTCTTCGTTAGATTTGGGTGAAATTTTCTTATGTGCAACCCTAACGACACCAAATGTACCTCGGCCAATGATCTCTTGACAAGTTCCATATTTTTCAACAAAAGATCTATTATCAACTTCATCCGAGCTATTGATCGGGATATTTTCCACGGTAACGGCTGTAATTGGTTGTTTCAACAGTTGCTGTTGACCACCACTGAATTGTGTAATATCACCTCTATTGACTTGGGCTATAAGCGATGAGAATAAAGTTGGTGGCTTTGTGGTATCAACTATAGTAGCAGTAGTGGTACCACTACTGGTATTTGTATTTGTATTCGATATAGGTACTGGGTTTGCGGTTTGACTTGCCAATGAAGTAGTCGAACCATTAGCAGCAGCTGCAACTGCTGCGGCTGCTTGTTGATCTAAAGCAGCTAAATTTGCAGAAGATAATAAATTAGGTACAGCGGATACCATTTCATTTCTTAATTTCTTATTACCCAAAAGATCTTTAATCATATTACTCAATTTTTCTTGTCTTTTCATAACACGTAAATGATGTTCATGAGTTCCATCATCTTTTATCAAGAATCTTGGATATTGAGGTTGTTGACTACTAGTTACAGAATTCGATCTCGATACGACTGAATTTGAACGCGATAGATTTGTGTGGTTTGAAGCTGGTATAGTTGGTAAATCACTCGTTTTCTTGATGGGTGTTAAAGAAGGAGATTGCTTTGGTGATACATTTGGGGATTGTCTGACGCTATTAGTGCCATTTTTCAAATTAAAATTGGAATTTGACATTTGATTCGAGTTTTTGGTCTTTGGAGATGGAATATTGTTGTTTATATTCATATTTTCCAAGGAAAGCGGTATATTTTCAGAAGTAACAGAAATGGTTGAATGTATGGAGTTTGAAGAGGATTTGGCAGTATAAGTTTGGTTTGATAATGAATGATTTGATTTCGATCTCGAATTATATGGATTCTCTTCAAATGATCCATTTGAGATTGATCTTGAAGAAGTATTATTATAAGATGGGATAGCTGTAGGTGATGTGAATGGAGATGTTGTAGATGTTTCAACAGGTGCAGACCTTATAGTCGATGGGTTTGAGACATTGATCGTGGTGGTTGTTGCCGCTGTGGCGGTAGATGAAGATGATGATGAAACACCAAATAATTTACCGATTTTCGAAACAGTACTAGAGCGGGTCCTTATAGCCCCTACTTCCTGTTGCTGCGACATCGATCAAAATAACAGATAGACAAATTATTCAAAGGCAAGGTATTTTTCGTTTTTAAATCTTTTGAAAATTAAAATAAATTAAAAAATAAATTAAATTAAATTATCTTAAATTACCTTGGTATTTTATTTGGAGAACGAAAATACGAACTCGTTTGAGGTGATATGAGCAAGTAGGGAGTTGGGTGAGATGAATTAGGGACGATAAATGGGATGGAATGGTAGAATGATGGATAGTCTATATGTGAAGTACAACGTGGGATATGTATAATGAAGAAGTAGAGAGATAAATCGGAAATTTCCAAAATTAAGAGTCAAATTTTACCAAATGGTTACTTAAAAATCACTCCTCTTTGTAGCCGTATAGGGTGAATCTTTTAGTGCATGGAAAAGTCAATTTAAAAAAAAAAAAAAAATTCCGCTGGTTAGAGACAAAAATTTCGCGCGCTTTTTTTGCTGTGGGCTGCTCTGCTCTGCGTGTGTTTCTGGCGAGCGTTAGCCTGCGTGCGTGCGTGCGCGGGTTAGTGTGGCAGGGTTTGTGCGGGAGCGGTAGGGAAAATACGCTGGGGGTGGTTGCTGGTGCTGGGCTGCCGGGCGGGCTGTTACGCTGTGATGCTGTTACGATGTGTGGTGTGTGTGTCCTTTCGGGGAGAGGTACCGCGCTGTGCTGTGAGTGTAGGTGTCGTGGTACCTGGTACGTATGCGGGTACAGGGTATACTGAATATACTCTGATTAAAATGTGCCTAACAGTGTCCACCACGCTGATTGGCTCATACTATTGGACAAGTAAATAAACATCTATGATGTAATAAACTTAAACCATTGTCCTAGTGTCGTGTCAGGGCCATGATCAGCAAGGGCTATTTTAAAAACCTAAAGAGAAAAAAAACCGCATCGCGGGCCTGCTAGTGAAAAAGCAAAATAATGGGAAGAAAAAAGTTTTTTCTTGCTTTGGGCACTTCGCTTTGATGGTCCTAATTTGGAAACTCTTTCCATTTTTTTTGTTGTTGTTGTGGCTCCTCTGCTTGAAAATGTTGTACTCAAAATAACTCACTTAATACTTTAGATTCTACTATATAGCTTATTTATTTATTT
This sequence comes from Wenyingozyma nitratophila, assembly GCA_030567875.1. Taxonomy (NCBI): domain Eukaryota; kingdom Fungi; phylum Ascomycota; class Pichiomycetes; order Pichiales; family Pichiaceae; genus Wenyingozyma; species Wenyingozyma nitratophila. The sequence goes on along the minus strand of JAJLSW010000032.1, from coordinate 32,745 downwards.
ATTTATTTATTTATAAATATTGGCAACCGACATTTCAACTGTGAAACCGTAAAACAGTACTTGATTACTCTTCAATAACTCTATGATCTTCAATCTCGTCTCTTCGATCAATTTCCTTGTTGAAATGATTTCTTCATCAGTCGAAATTCTTATTGGATAAGTATGTTCATTCAACAATTGGGTTATCTTAGTAGATAGATCAAGATCGCTGAGTGCTCTTTTGTCTTTGAGATCACCGACCCCAGATGCAGTCTGATTTATTTGTGAAGCAGTGAATCTCCTGTCCTGTAATACACCTTGGTTATTTATCTCCCTCTCCATAGAGCCACGTGAGATTCTTAGAAATCTCAAAGAAACCATAAAACTGTAGAATTTCCTTGAACATGGTTTCTGTTTTATTGATAATTCAAAAATCTTAAATGGTGGACCATCGATCCAGAATTTCATCTGTAAACTAAATGTATTGTTATGAGATTTAGGTGTAGTGCCAATTTGTAATGGAATGCTACTTCCTAATACTGTGGCGGGAGATTTGGGTACTGTTGGATATGAATTAGGTGGATATGCGAGTGAGTTTGTTAACGTTGCGTCAGCAGATGATGAACCGTCAGCACTTGATGCCTCATTTGCATTGGATTGTTTGGCCTCGTCATTCTTTACTTTCTTTTTCAAAAAGTTCACCTCACTCAAGGGAACCAACCCATAAGTACGGAGGAACGGTCTCACAAGATAATTCAATAATGTACTTGGATAAAGGTCCGGCTTTTCCAATATCCTCGCTTGCAGAGATTTATTCGTATGGACATTTGAGAGATAAACTAAAAAGGTATGAACAAAGTTATTACAGTGACCAAGAACTTGAGATTTCGCTGGTTTTTCAAGATCATCCATAACTAAGCCATTGTTATAATTGGGTAAACCGGTTTTGATAAAATGCATATCAATATTTTTAGTACCTACATTGCCAAGAATGGGAAGTTGATTGGTGGTTCCGAGATGAGGTAAACTTGTTTTGCCCCCGCTATTACCAACACTCAAACTTTTCTTGTCATCATGTTTCAAACTTTTCAAGTTGGCAGAATCTACCTTGTCCAAGATGCTCTTTGTAAATATATCTTGAATTGAAGGTAGTTGGTCATTTCCAGTAGATTTATCTTTACCAGCTACATCTTCCTCGTTACCTTTAGTTGTCAAAGATATCATTGTTGGATAAGAAGGTAATTTGAGAAAGCGTTTCTTGTGCTCATTAAATTCAGATTCATGTCTAGGATAATCGAGAGGTTGCCTCCTTTTCTTATACCCTTCTTTCAAATATGAGGTCTTTCTTGATCCATGGATGATAGTCGAATCAATGTTCTCATTCTGAGTACTCTTCACAACCTTGTCTACTTTATTAGGGTGATAGAAAACACCCTCAATAGAAAATCCATGTTCATCGTGAGCCTTCTTCTCCTTGTTGTCTCGTGGAGTATCCAGTTTGAACTGTAAAGTCCCAGGATACTTAGATGTTTTCATTTTCTCATGAAAAGATCTTATTGCAGATGTTTTGATTGGAAGCGGGATGGGTAACTCGTCAAAGTAAGACTTTCCATCGGGTGATTTTGATCTATTGTCTTCTTGATGATATAAGACCGAAGCAATTTCTATTGGCTCTTGTTGTTTCTGCGTCTTTGATGAATCCAGGCGATTAATACCTTCTTCATCATATTCTAAATTATCATGGCGTGGACTCAGCCCTGTTGACACATCGGCGTTAACTCTTAGTGGGAAGCTCATTGTGGTATACTTCTCCTATCTCTTATGACAAGACTTGAGAAATCAAAGTTATCTCTCAGAAAGAAGTATTGTTGTTGATAATAAATAAGTAATAGCTGGCGACACTCGTAGAGTATCCCCCTCCCAGGATTTGTTGTCGTTTTTTTTGCTCCTGTAGAACTCTGGACTATAATCTGATAGATCGGAAGTGAAAGTAAATAATACAATCACTCAAAATCTCGATATCTATAAGATGTATCACAATGTGGTACCGAGATCTCGTTGATGGTATAGTATGGTATAGTATGATATTCTATGTTATCCAAAATCTTGCCAATTGAATGGTGCATTAATTAAGTAGTTAGGTAGTTCAATACAGATATAAAACCAGAAACATGTAAAGAATTACCTCTAATTTACAAATAAAAACAAGTCCTCTTTTGGGCGGTAATTAAATCTTGTAGAAATTTAACTCAAAAAATCCTTGTTGCAAGGAGACAGTACCGAGATTATGTCATCTTTCTGTATCATTTGATTAATTGATAATTAATTAATTACTTATTTATTTATCTATTACTGGTTCGTCAAAGGGAACTGTACTGGTTTCGTAGTACTCTTCTCCGTCTGTATCATCGTTATTATTATTATTATCATCATCATCATCATCCAATTCAGTTCCACTCTCAGTGTCATTTAATACGCTTTCACTCTCCTCCTCTTCTGTAACTTCGATCAATGATTCCATAACGCTTGATCCACCGGTATTAGCCCTGCTTGATATACTCCCCACTTTTACAACATCCTCCAAGTTCTCTTGCTGCTGCTGGTCGTGAACCGTTGACATCGTACTATTGGCTGCATTATTTGAAAACAAAGATTCCATATTTGAGGTGTTGGTATCACGAACACTGGAAAACTGGCTATCTACTGTGCTTCCAGTCTTGCCCCTTTGGGGTGTTGAAGATTCGATAGGTTGTTGGACGATTAAATCGTACTCGTAAACATCGCCTTCATCGTAGAAAGATGTGCTATGGCTGTTACTTTTCTTTGTCTTCGGATTCAAAGGTGATGAGGGGGTTACTTTTCTATGCTTGGGAATCTGGACATTTGTTGAATTATGTCTCTGTGAACCTGTTGTACTTGTAGTCGGATTTTTAGTAATGCTGGCCCCGGAGTCATGCGTTTCGGGTTTCTTGGAGGAAGGTTCTTGTTTCTTGTCTGATGTAAGAAATTTCTTGAACTCATTCACATCCATGTTGAACTTTTCTCTAAGAAATTGATCCTTTTCCGGCTCGGGAACTTCTTCTTGTTGTTGTCGTTGTTGTTCCTTGTGCTGTGCGGTTGTGAACTCAGACTGGTACTGGTGCTGAGATACCTTTTGAAGCTTAGGATTTACCGATCCGCTAGTTATATATATCGATATGTCCCATATCAGATTCCAAACATCAATGATTTTAAGATATTCCAACACACGATAAACCATGCCTCTAAAGCTAAACAATTCAAATGATGTATTTTGTAAATTAAGCATAGTATTCATCAAGTATATCAATGCTCCAATACTTATCCCACAACTCAAACCTATTAGAAAAGCCATCGATAAAAATTGATAGAGGAGTAAAGACAAATCGAAGCAATAATGGATTAACCCAAATATGGAGTTTTCCTTATCGAATAGCAAATGCAATTGTGTTCCAAATATAAGGTACAAAGCTGAATTGATAGGTAGCAATATGAATAAGTTGATTAATATCTTGAAAATGTTAATGATTGGTTGAAATACTACAAAATGGATACTGTTGAAGATAAACCTCAATACCGATATTATCATCGTTATAGTTGATATCACTACTCCATACCCATTGTTGAGTACTGAATGTGCCGACTCCATTGTTGAGGTAGTGATATATCCTGCGTAATTACTCGGATAGGATGGATAAATAGAGTAAATTAATACACTCTTATGAATTAAATGTACAAATATATAAATAAAAGCCATCTTACCATGAACGATAAACCAGCCAGCCCAAAAGAGACAGGCAAGTTTTCTCGCTTTCTCTTCCTTTCACTATAAAAATTTTTCTTTTTCTTTTTCTTTGGTATTTTGTTTTACATGTTTCTTTCTTTCTTTCTTCCCTCTTTCTTTAAGTTCTCTTGAATTACCAGGAAAACGTCTGGTATTGGCCATTTACTTGACGATGTAATATACCGTTGCATTAAGTGATTGAAATGCTTAACTGAATCAGAGGATTCAACTAATCATTGAAAGTTTTTATTAGTGCACGGTACCTTTTTTTTTTTTTAGTTTTTTACTATTTGAATTTACTTTCTATATATAATGGTTTACTTGAACCAAAACAAAACAAACACCTCCGATTTCTGCCCCACTGTCTTCTACACTATAGATAAATGGGTTCTAATTTTTGGAGAAGAAAAAGCTTAGATGGAAAATTGATGATTTGATACTTCGTTCTTTATGTCCGTCTTTGATCGTGTGAATGGCTTAGTCAAAGTCAGTATAATTTAATCATAATTAAGTTGATTATTTTATCGATTGAGTCTCCCCTACATTTCTCCCTTGAAATTATAAGAATTTATAATCGTAAAAAAGCATATACTTGTTTTAAAGTTTATTAATTAACTATACATGTATACTTAATCCTTATGTTCGACGAAACGATATGCGTGAGTCCTTGTCTTTGATTTTTTGTATTGATTGGTTTGCTTTCTGTGTCCAATATATGCTGCTATATCATTTGATGTGATTGTGATAGATATTATGCTACCTATTCGGCAAATTCAGGTCTCAGATCACTACGTTTTGGCTCAACTAATGGATGTAATTGAGAAAGATATGTAATTGCCCACATTAAAAACATCATTGCTAATGTTAATGAAACCGTACTTCTCCATACACTATATTATTATATCAATCGGTTAGTAACCTGTCTCTGGTAAAGTGGCATTGATTCATGTAAAGACAACTAATCTCAATGATGTTGTTCATTTGCAACTCAGAACCCCCTAAAAAAATCTAAAAGGTGGAGTTCATTAACTTTCAAAACAATACATACGTTTGATCTTGCTTAGGAGCAACTTGCCAGAATATAGCACCGACAACAGCAGTCAATATCATTGTTATAACAACCGTCCAGCTATTTCAAAAATAGAAACAGAATCTACAAGTTAGTAACTTAGTTCTTGGTGATTAAATCCCCTCTCTTAATACACTCATTATTAGAGGTAAATTAACGAGGCAAGGTGGTGGATATGAATCATATAGGTTACATACCCGCTCATTGTGTGTGTATAAAGTTGATTATCGAAGTTTAACGTACAACGAACACCAGAGAAATGCAGGGCTCCAATACCAACTAATCAGATAATTAGATATCGATAAACCTCACCAATATTCTCAGGCAGCCAAAACAAAAGCCACTCGCTCCATTTTTCGGGAAGTGGCTAGTTAACATTTCTTGTCTGATTTATCTAATTACGGGACCTTTTTCTGTTAGGCCTCTATTTCTTGAGTAGATCACTCTAGTAAGATAGGCAGAAAGATAGAAATCAGCCCAAATGAGTCAGAAGTTGCCCGACCAGCTGCTGCAATGGCTGTATCGAGTTCTGCAATCACAATATCTGAATCCTATACTGGCGTATCAAGACGTTTCCCTGATCTTATTGGCATACCCTAATTTGAATTTCAAACCAAGTACGAAAATATACTTGAATGAAACTGGTGATCAAACATTATTGCTCAATCTACAAGGCATAGTTCCAATCAGTCAAGGGCACCTTCCTGTAGTTCCATTTGAAATATCTATCCCACATGAATACCCTCAACAACCTCCCATTATATTCATAACTCCAGCAAAGGATACAATGATCTCTCCAAATAATAACTTTGATAATAATGGTAAGTTCTATCATCCAAAGCTTGCCAATTCATGGCACGAGACGAATTCAAATGTTCACTCTAATGACGGTATAAGGCCTAATGAGAATAGACTGCTGTTATTAATTGAGACTTTAATCGATACGATTCATAAAAATATACCTCTGGCTCCGTTAAGTTCGATTCCTCCTCCTCAATATGAAAATAGTATACCGCAGCAACCACAATCACAGTCACAATCACAGTCACAGTCCCCTGTTCCACCTCCTATACCTATGAGGCCTTCCAACTCTACTTCTACCACGGTCAATTCCGTACACCCTAATAATAATGCACAGTTGAACCATTCGTTACCCCAATATCGCTCTGGATCATCGATCTCATCTATAAATACTACACAACCCCCACCGCCACCTTTACCTCAAAAGCCTATTAGTAGAGTAGACTCTTCTGCAAGTGTGAGTACTAATAATACGAATCATGATATGCCAATCCAAGTTCCTGTTCCTGGGACCGTTAAGTCTACTACGGGGGCAAAGGCTCCATTACTGCCACCAAATCCTCACAGGGCACAGACTATGCGAGCCATACAAGTGCAATTGGATTCGATAATGAGAGACGAACTTAAACCCGAGTTCATGGAAAAGATCCTGGACCCTATTCATAGATTAGATGAGGAAATCAAATATTACGAGGTTAAAAAGGAGAGGGATACACAGCAATTAGAATATTTCGAATTACAGGGTAAATCGAATCAAGAATTGCTCTCCAATAAGATTGGTGAAGTTCAGGTATTACTACAGGAATGTCATAACGTAAAGAGACCTGTTATAGAGAAGATTGACGAGTATTTCATACCTGAAACCCCGGTTTATTCGCAGCTCTACGATTTGGTAACGCAGGATGAGGCAATTACCGACACGCTTTACTACCTGGAGAAGGCGCATGATAACGGAGTGGTGAAGTTTGACAGTTACCTCAGCTCCTCTCGAAGCCTTGCCCGTGAGCAGTGTATGATCAAACTGCACATTGAAAAGCTGGTAGACCTATGTGGACTAAATAGATAGATCATATGACTAAATAAATAAAATAATATGCAATACCTCGACTAAATCCATGGAACGCTCCCCTTACTGTGAGAAGTCGGGTAACACCCAAAAATTTCGCAGGGAAAAAATTTCAATCTCATTTTTTTTTTAATAAAATTTTTTTTATCTATATGGATATTATAGAACTGCAAGGGTATATATCAGTACACTCACTTTCTCTATAAGTTTTGATTTTGATTCTTTAGTTCATCGGTCTACATAAACAACAAGTATGTCTGACGAATACATCATCAAGCCAGAAACTGGTGCCCCAGTCAATGATACCTCCAACTTACCTTTGTTGTTGAAGAATATCGACAAATTATTGGTTAGAACTCATCATTATACTCCAATCCCACAAGGTTGTTCTCCATTGAAAAGAGACCTTAAGAGTTATATCTCCTCCGGTGTTATTAACTTAGATAAACCATCCAACCCTTCTTCCCATGAAGTTGTTGCTTGGGTTAAAAGAATCCTTAGATGTGAAAAGACTGGTCATTCTGGTACTTTAGATCCAAAAGTTACTGGTTGTTTAATCGTTTGTATCGATAAAGCTACAAGATTAGTTAAATCCCAACAAGGTGCAGGTAAAGAATATGTTTGTATTGCCAGATTACACGATGTTTTAGAAGATAGTAAAGAAATGGGTAGAGGTTTAGAAAATCTTACAGGTGCATTATTTCAAAGACCTCCTTTAATTTCTGCCGTTAAGAGACAATTAAGAGTTCGTACAATTTACGATTCCAAACTTTTCGAATTCGATAACAAGAGAGGTTTAGCGGTCTTTTGGGCTTCATGTGAAGCTGGTACATATATGAGAACTTTATGTGTCCATTTAGGTATGTTATTAGGTGTTGGTGGTCATATGCAAGAATTACGTAGAGTTAGATCTGGTGCTTTATCTGAAAGCGATAACTTGGTTACATTACACGATGTTATGGATGCTCAATGGGTTTATGATAACTCAAGAGATGAAAGTTATTTAAGAAAGATCATTGTACCATTAGAAACTTTATTAGTTGGTTATAAAAGAATTGTTGTTAAAGATTCTGCCGTTAACTCTATTTGTTATGGTGCCAAATTAATGATTCCAGGTTTATTACGTTACGAAGAAGGAATTGAATTATACGATGAAGTTGTTCTTATGACTACTAAAGGTGAAGCTATAGCAATTGGTATTGCTCAAATGACTACCGTTGATTTAGCCTCATGTGACCATGGTGTTGTTGCCAAGGTTAAGAGATGTATAATGGACAGAGATACTTACCCAAGAAGATGGGGATTGGGACCAGTTGCACAAAAGAAGAAACAAATGAAGACTGAAGGTAAATTAGATAAATACGGTAGAGTCAATGAAAATACCCCAGATTCATGGAAGAAAGAATATACCAGTCATGAAAATGATGTTCCACCTCCAGTTCCAGCCGATAAATTAGAAGCTCCAGAAGTCATGGTTAGTAAGAAAGAAAGTGGATCTAAGCCAAAGTCAGATGATAAATCCGATGAAGAAGTAAGTGAGAAGAAAGAAAAGAAGGAAAAGAAGGAAAAGAAGGAAAAGAAAGAAAAGAAAGAAAAGAAGGAAAAGAAAGAAAAGAAGAGAAAGAGTGAAGAAGATGGTGAAGAAGGTGAAAAGAAGAAGAAGAAGAAGTCCAAGAAGGAATAGTTAATCAGTTAGTTATAATTCCCATTCCCATTCCCATTCCCCATTCCCCCTATTTCCTCTCAGTATATAAATAGATAGTCGTTTATTTTATTATTTTTATTGTCGTTTCCGTTATCGTTGTTCTTGTTTAATTACATTTTTTGTTTGCAAAATCTCTGTTATCATAATATTTTTGTCATTATACTTTTCTCTCCTGTAAACAATAACCAGTAATAAACAACCATCCAACCAACCAATCAACCAACCAATCAACAAATCAATTAAAACAACAACAACTAAACGCCACCCACTACCCACAAAAAACCCGGCTGATGTAAGCAAATGCAAAGCAGTTTATGTAATGTTTTCCTGCACTTCTTCTTCCTTCAAAAGTTTTGTGTAAAGTTCCTGTATTGTATAATAATCACTTAACTACCATTTCCTCATTGTCCTCCTAATTTGCTGCTGCTAGCTATATCGGTACTATATCTCAAGCCTCCTCTTGTGTTTTTTTTAATCGAATCAATTTTATCCTTCTACAAGATTCAATTGACCTCGACAAATTGTGGATCTCTCGATTGGAAAAGACCGCTTTAGAAACATATCCTTTACCCATAATTTTTGCATCCCTTGTTCGATCAGTTTAAACCATCGAATCTCAATCAATCCATCTGTTGTTTTCAGTTCAGTCTATTGAACAACTTCATTCAACTCTCATACAATACAATTGCCTTCCAATATATCGATTATACAACAACATCTATTGCCTTTAGGGATATACAGTGTTTATTTCTCGATCCATCGGCTTTATCCCACTCATAATAACTACACGTTTTTGTTTTAAAACCCCGAACAAACAGATTAGTTTAATCTGAACCCCTTTTATTCATTCAATTCTATTTTAATTGCATCCTTTATTTTTCCCTATTTCTTTCATCTGCACTCCCCTCACAATATCCAACTCTAAATGAATACTAATCTCATATAAAAAAAATGTATCATCATCATATAAGAAAACGAAGAAACAACTCAAGTCTTTATAACGATTACTATTCAGCCTATTTTAAGTCTTGGTTTAATACCTTGAATGACTTTCATACAAATCTTTCAAGTTTGATCATTAAATATCCATCTGGTTTCATCCTATGGCCAGCCATAATAACTTTTATATTATCATTTCCCTCCTTGTATTACTATTACTCCTCATCGACAAATTATGTCTCAAATAACGTCAAATCGGTATCAATTGAGAAGTATAACTTACCTGTCTTAAATCCCACTTTTGAATTGAAACAATTGTGGATTCAGTCGACTTTGAATTCAAATGACTATTACGCAAACTCACCTGATGAGTATCTGAACTACAAGACTTTAAACAAGGAATTTCTCTTGGAGATTTTGGAATTACAAAATGAATTATTAACTGGTATAGATCTTTACAATGAAACGAATTCACATTCATTACAAAATAAAGCCGTTTTACATTCTCCCTTGGAATACTGGAGTAATGATAAAACCGCATTATTAGAAGATAAAAATGTTCTCAAGACAATCCATACAAAAGTATCAAAGAAATCTTCCGTAGGTATGCCATTATCCCATTTTGGTCTATTCACAGGTATAGTTAAAACAGATGGTTTATTAACATCAGCAAAGGCTTTACAGATCACCTTGATATATACTCCAGACACATCAATATGCGATGCTGGTTGTCTATGGGATCAAAATCTCGAGTCTATCAAATCGCATAATGGCTCGTCATTTATCCTATTTGAACATAACCCATTAAATGAAGAGTTGGAAAACGATTCCAATTTTGATTCTTATTGGGCTCTGAAAGTGAAACACATTCATGTCTTAGAAAAACTCATACTCAACACAATAATGATCGTTCCACTAATATATATCATAATCTCATTGTCAAATATCCATTCTGTTAAATCAAGATCAGGATTATTATTGGCATATTTGGTGGAAATATCTCTTTCTGTTTGTTCATCATTGACAATCTCATCATTTTTCTTCGACTCTCAGATAACTTTCCAAAATCCATTCAGAATATTATTTGCTCCTCTAATTTTCATTACGCTGGAAAACATGTTTAGACTGGTGATGTTAATGTCAAAGACATCGAGTGAATTACCAACAAGTTCAAGAATACATCAAGCTGTAAGTAAATCATCGCCAACTTCTACAACATTGGTGGTTTTGAACACAGTCTTAATCACTCTGTTATACTTTGTATATGCCGGTAATGAAGGTAAACGATTTTGTTTCTTTGCAATATTCGTCTTGATTACCGATCATTTCTTGCATATCACTTATTTCACCGCGGTTTTGTCAGTCGATATAAGAAGATCGGAATTGGAAGATATTTTACAGTTATCAACTTCATCAAATCTGATCAATCCATTATCAAGCACATCTGCAACACCCGTAAGCCTTGGCAATGGTATTAAATTGGACTTACCAACAACCATCAAACCGTTATCTGGTGGGGGAGCTATATTATCATCAAGTTTATTGAAAGAATTTTCGATGTATAACGATAACAATGTGAACAGTTCATATAAGAGAACGTTGGGTCAATTCCTATTGACTATTAAGTTACCATTTTTCCACAATTTGAAAACATCAATAGCGATGTCTCTTGTACTCTTAATATTTTCATTGAAATGGGCAGATTGTATAAATTATGAAAATACCACTGGGTTATCATACCCAATTTTACAATCACCATCAAATCCAACAGATTATAAATATTCTATGAAATCAAGTAGTCTTTTAAACAATGAAACAAGTTGGGAACTTTCAACAACGGATTATCCTTTAATTTCAGTTTTCGATCAGAAATCATTCACAGTAGAGTTATCATCCTTGGCAAAGAGGTTGAAACTTTCTAATTCACTAAACAAGTCGAAGGTAAAGGGTAAAAAAGTTCCCTACGAAGAGATAATCATCCACTTCAATGTTCCAGTGGTTATAATACCGAAGAAATCGGTTGAAGCTAATAGCCAATATCAAAGACTTTTAACTTTCAAACCATTGACCATTTATAAGTTTGATTATCTATATTTCTTCGAATTTTTCAGTTGTCTATTGTTTGTATTCAGTTCATCTGCTCTGATATTGAAATTTTCTGTCGATAAAGATGATCTTAAATTATTCAACGAAGATGATACAATTGATAAGAAGGATGCTGGTGATGATTTAATTCATTCATCCAACTTGCATTCAAAGGATTTGATCAAAGGACATTTCTTGGACGTTGTGAAAGTATGTACTTCAACTTGTCCATTTATAGTATCGGTTGGTATGGATCATAAGGTTTTAGTTTGGTCTCCCTTGAGCAATCCATTGCCTCCTCCTGCACAATTACCAGTCTCCGGAAGATTACTACCAATAACTAATGTTGCAATGTCAAGCTCGGGTAGTCTTATTGCCATTTTTAGTAAATCTGGTGTAGTCAAATGTTGGTCAAGATTCACAATGTCGTGGCTTTTCACCGTTCAAATCGATGTCTTGAAGAATAATAAACCATTGGAATCATTTTTCAGAAAGAGAACAACGGCTATTCCTGCAAGAAGAAGAATTGGTGCCACTGGAGGAAGTAAGAAAAAATTGGTTCAAAGAGGTTCTAAATCGAACTCGACAACTTCATCGGAAAACGGTGATACCACATCTGAAACCGGAAGTGCAGGTAAGAGAAGATCTTTAAAAAGTCGTAAAAATGTCGATACTTCGGAAGTCATCGACAGTGAAATGGTTAGTGGATTATTTGACAATGATTCGATTCAAAACTTGAAGATGACTCAATTCCAACTGATGAAAGATTTTGTCATTGTATTACCAACGGGTGAATTGATTGAAATCAACTGTGCCAATGGTAATGTCACCAGAAGCGCGTTGACTAATTTACCTATTGTTTCTGTGAAAAAGATCTCATCCCCAAGAGTTAACGATAGAATCGTATGTACTATAGAAGATGGTTCTATGGTAGTTGCCACCGTTGTAAATAACAAATGGAAACCAAGAAGTATCAAGATTCAAAAGGAGAGTTACAACTCTGGTCAATCTTTATTGACACCAGCGGCCATATCAAGAGCTTCATCGATGAACTTGAAATCAATTCAACAATTCCAGAAATTCAGAGCCAATTCTAAATTCGCCCCCGATAATCTTGGTCATCATCTGCATCAGCATCATGGAAGTGACTCTATTGAATTGAATTCTATGAAGAGTTCCCCTGCCCCAGTTGCTACAACACCATCCACTAATTACGGTGGTTGTGTTGTCGAGTTGGTTCCATTTGTAGGGATGATTGTCCGTGCTAAAGACGTCAAGGCCGAATTAATCGATGTTCAATCGGGTATATTATTAAAAGAATTTACAATTGGACAGTTCAAAGATGATAGTTTCCACGTATTCCATCCCGAACCATCGCATTGTAGATTTTGTGGTTGTGCTTCAATTTCATCATTTTCCATAGCTTACACAGAATTGGATTCAAATACATTGATCTTACATACTTTCTCCATTGATAACAGGGCCAAGAATTCCATCTGTCTTAGAGTGGAAAGAGATCCAAGAGAGACTCGTTGCCTTGGTTTTGCATCTGTTTCGGAACATCAACATTGGTTATCTAACGTTGAAGGTTGGTGTCCTACAGATTTAAATATGATCATGGGTGTTAGACGTAAAGAAAATGAAGATTTCATCGGCGGTGGTGCTGGTGGAAGTTTTGACGATTCTGATGATAACGATGATTATTTCTACAATAGGAATAATGTTCCAAGAGAATCGAACTCGTCTAGTATCCTTCGAGAATTAACACAATCAAAGAACAGAAAGAATCTATCGTTTAATAATAGATCTGGCACCATTGGAAGAAATCCTGAATTGAGTGATATTTGGGAAAGTTTTACACTATCCGCTACTGGGGAAGTGAAATATTACAATATCCCCGATGGGTTAGATCCTGGATTATTGATCAAGAGACCAGGACCAGTCAAGAAATTTGGACACAAATCCATAGTGGTTTCATTTGGTAATATAATGAAGATCTTGTACCTTGGTAATGATAAATTGATCGATGAAGGAAATGAAAACGATTTTGATTCGACATCAGAAGGTCAATCGTTATCGTTTATCAATAGAAGAAGAAAGATGAGATTGAAGAAATACGAATTGACCCATTCAACCAATTTCAACGATACTCCACCCGATGATCAAGATGATGATGGACATATTTCTGAAGAAAATTAAAACAATAACAACAACAACACTCACCCTACAACATACACTATACCTATAAGCCAACATATACTATACTATATGTTCTCCTATTTTTGACTTATCTTATATACCGATAATTCTATATCTCACTATTTTTTATACTTATTTATTTTTTACACACACACGCTAATAGAAACAATTTATGATACTTTTATTCAACCGATCGATGGATTGATCAGGAAATACTTGATTTACTTATTATTAGTTAATTTGGTACGTAAACTTCTTCACTATTCATGGCTTCATCGATGAGTGAATCCCTTTGAATCTTCACCTCTTGTTCTTTGATAAACCAAATGATAGACGCACCGAATATTAAAGTCAACAGCACTAAAGTGGAATTGACTGGGATTGGATTCATCTTGAAATAAGAATGGGTTAAATAGTCCAATTCCGTCTGAGATAAGTTCCATAACCCTGAAAAGGAAATGATGAACCCATAAACTGTACCAAATGTCTTGAATCCAAATACCTTTGCACAGTAATCCGATACTGCAGTATAATAAAAAGGTCTATAGACAACCAATAGAATGATACCTAAATAAGTAGTTGGTAAAAATGGGATGATTCCAAAGATACCGATTAACAATGAGGTGATCAATAAAACAGTCAATACCGTCAAGGTTTGGAAATTGTCCAATAATACACCGATAAATGGTATAGATATGATTCCACCCAATGGTAAAGCTAAATCAAAGAATTTATTCAACTTTGTAGCTATATCCAAATCTTTAAACAGAAATAATTCTTGAGATTTGATAGTTGCTACAAAATAATTGATTCTCAGCATTTGAATCGTCGTGAATAACATCATCAGATAAAACCATGGGGATTTAACCTGATCTAAAATCTTAGCATCGTGTAATACACCATAGATTCCACCCGATTTAGCAATCAATTGTTGATCTGCTATCTCTTCATAAATCGATTTGGTAGATTTCAACGAATTTCTTCTACTCGTATGGCTTTGAATTGGTTGTAACTCATTTTCCAATGAACTTGAACCGGATCTAACCCTTTCAACGATATCATTAGGATATCTTGGATCATTAGGATCGACAGGCTCTCCAGTTTCATCCAATCCACTCTCACTTATCTTTGCCAATGTCTCTATTGTCTTATATGATTCATGAGGCATGACGAAATATTGACATAGGAAGATGAATACAGGAACGACCAGATAAATCTTGAAAAACTTCTCAATTGTGAAATCTTGGATTAATAAATTGTTAGAATAAACAATTCTGTATAATAAGAACAATGCACTCGAAGAATCAAAAGCACCGGTTAATAAAGCCAATACTAAGCCTGAATTTCCTGGAAACGAATTGGCCAATTGGAAACATGAGATGAATGTAAATGGGCCACCAAATGCCAATAAGATATACCCAACGAGATAAGAATCAAAAAAATTGATAGATTTCGAGTAGATAAATATGACTGAGGCTAATAAAAGTATAAAGGATCCAATAATTCCAGTGACTCTTGGACCATAGGAATCTAAAATCCTACCTACTAATAAAGCAGTGGCATTTGTAATCACTGCAGCCATGGTAAAGATGAAATTCAATTTCAAATCTTGTTCGATACAAACAGGTTCTTTTAATTGTGTTGTTATCGATAATAAATCATCACCAATGGTATCATTTCCAATCGAACAAACGTCTTCATACACGCCTTGAGATATCAATACTGGTTTCAAAGCGGCAAATCCAAATACAGGACCTGCAGCTACAAGACACCATAGAATGGCACATATAACTTGAAAAATTCTTTTCTTCAATGGTGGTAGAACATTTTGAGTTTGAGTATTGCTACTACTGTGTGGTATCAGTGGAGTTCTCTCTGTATCTAAACCCGACATTTCAAATGATCAGCCTAGTCTTATGAGTGGTATAGGGAATATATGTGTATATATATTTGTATGTGTAATGTACGTGGGAATAATATAATGTATCAGGATGTATGGAGCCTTTATTTTGTTTTGGCTGCTTAAAATTTCAATAATTAATTCAATTGAAAAATATGGGCAAAGGAAAAAACAAAAGTGATGAAGATAATGTTGCCTTTGCTAAGTTGTTATCTAAACCTTGAAGATAGTTCAAATAGCAGAATACAGGATTGAACAATTGAAGTATATGGTACACAATTTCAGGATGAAATATATCTATATACATTTAAATAGGTGCATTTTATCAAGAGAGTATATGAAATTAGTTGAAAGCAAAGAAAATGGTCCCTCGATAAAAGATAACAGAGTGAGGTTGAAATTTACCCTTTTGAGATTCTTTATCTCGTTATCTATGGGATCGGATTACCGGTGAGTGAGTGGGGTGTGTTGCATGATAGGTGTATCACATATGGTATTATTATAGTATTTCGGGGTAGTATATACATCTATAGTCTATTAAATTGTGAATATGTACTATTGGAGGGAGGGAAAAGGAGAGAGAGAGGGAGAGAGAGAGAGAGTAGGAACCGATGAAAGATGGTTAGGGTACTTATAAAGTACCTAATTTATCCATTTGCTCACTCAATTTCTTCAAATCATCATCTTCGCTGGCTTTCTTGGATTCTTCTTCAGTCTTTGGAGTGGCAGTAGTGGTAGTAGATTCTTCTGTGGTCTCTTCCTTTGGATCCATGACGGATTGAACCCATTCAACTTCCTTTTTCAATAAATCCTTGGTATTTGGTACGAAATGACCACCTGGATGTTTAAAAACTGTAGAAGATACACAGAAATCAGCCAAAGCTTGAGATCTATCATTAGATACTAAAGTATCTAGTTCACCCATGATGTGTAAAGTTGGGATTTCCAATTTTGGTTCGTAAAATCTTTGATATGATTCAGGTGCAACCTTAAATCCGGAATAAACAATACCAAATTTCAATTCATCCTTGGCATTTGGTTTACCGACGATTTCATCGTAATTATTTAAAGCAATAGCAGCTAAACCTGAACCTTGACTGAAACCCATGATACCGATAAATGGACCGGATTCTTCATAGGCAGTTTTAACGGATTCGAAAGCTGGTTTGATATCGAAATCATCGGTAGTATACCACCAACCTTTGAAGTTGTTGATATCATCGGCACCTAATTTAGAAGCATCAAATGGTAAATCAGCTGAGGTTAAACTAATTGGACCATCGATGAAGACGGTATGGTAACCAACTTTTTTCAAAGCTTTACGTATACCAGAAGCCTTTGCAGAGAAGGTTGGACCGTTTTGGGCAAATCCATGGAGACATAAGATAGTTCCTTTGACAACAGCTGGTGCGTTTTTTGGGGCCATTTTTGCAATATTTTTCTATAAGTTTATAATAATACGCAGTGAAGATCTTCAACAAGAATATACAAAAGTAAAAGTATTGAGTTGGCAAGAAGAGAAAGAAGTTGATCAAAAAAATCAAAAGTAGAAAAAGCGTACGGGAAATTTGCAAATGGCTCAATCCAAAAAATTATCTCGGTCTTTAGCCTACCTGCTCAACCGTCGCTTTTCTTTTGGTCCCTTGTTCAGCTGTTAGTTAATCATATACATATATATATATGTATATATATCTACAAATTATGAGCTGGGACCAAAGGGCAGTTACCCAACCCTCTTTTTTTTGATTCCCGTTGATCTTCCCCTAAGGGTATAGATCATCTCATATTGGTATAATTTCTCAAGCCATCACCCTTAACCAGAGAGAGCACGTAATGCAACTCTTGAAAAAATCCTACCACTTATGCCAGAAAGGTGTGTATTTATCAGTCTAGTAATCTACAAGTTATGCTGGAGCTCTAAGTCGTTTAAAGAAAGGTATCGCATAACTTGACTTGAATCCTTCACAAGAAATATACTAGAATATATAAGATTTTCACTAAGAAAAATTAATTTTTAGCATATCTCAAGGCTATTTTCTCGGTGGTGAATCTATAAGTAGTTACAACATACAGATATGTGAAGGGCAGTATTGTATCTATCTATCAGTCTTGCCAGGCCAGATCATGCCAAAGACTACATAGCATAACATAAAATCACCCGTGGTAAACACCCCACCACTCTATCATCGCACATACACATACGCATACACACTACAACAACAACAATAATGATACGAGAAGAGTGCAATAACCACCAAGGGGCAAGAAATTCAGCAGGGCGAGAAATTTACCGGGAACAGTGAGAGGGATATATACAATATGTAAGGATTATACAGTATCTTTATAACTTATATGCACTTATAAATCTCCACATTCTACCTCTGTATTACCAAAACCCTTAACTATGCTTAGAACCTCCATTAGATCCATTGGCATCAAGCCAGTAGTATCCTCACTATTACTCAAATCATCATACCAAGTCAATTTTTACAAATCATACCATGTATTATCTCAATCCTCCAAATTATCAACTCAATTCATTAACAACACTCCAAGAATAATAAACGTTATAACCTCAAGAAGAAACTATACTCTGTTAGAAGAAGAAAAACCAGCTGAAATAATTGAATATAAAAAAATGAAAGAATTATCGGAAGATGCAGAAATTGATAATGAATTATTAATCATTGATGTTAGAGAACCAGATGAATACGAAGCAGGTCATATTCCACATGCCGTGAATTTACCATGTAAATCCCATCCAGGTGCATTAGGTTTGAATGAAGAAGAATTCGAATTGAGATTTGGTTTTGCCAAACCATCAACTGATAAGACATTGGTATTTTACTGCCTTGGTGGGGTTAGATCAACAATAGTTGAAGAATTAGCAATGACATTTGGTTATAATAAAAGGTTGAATTATATCGGTTCAATGGAAGATTGGGTTGCTAATAATGGTGAAATCACTATTCCATCCGAAGAGAAATAATCTGAAAATTTTGAATAATAGTATAAAACAAACATCTCTAAATTGAGAACGCAATCATTGTTAATTGAAATCAATTGATAATCACATAGTCATATACATAATTATATATATATATATAGAAGCCAAAAAATCAAAAAACAAAAAAAGAAAGGAAATGATTATAACCATTGGTATATTTATAGTATTACAAAGAATTAATATAATGTCAAGATTAGTATCAAGTCTATTAGAGGTATATAAGTTATATATTAAAATAAATAAAAGTGGAGTTTAAAAAAGCGCAAGAACCCAGCAAGGCACATGAAAGGTATTAAGATTGGTCGAATTGGTGTGCAAACAAAAGTAGTGATTATCAAATAGAAAGTAATGAATTATATCCTTACCGCATCGTCAAGAAATTTCAAATCCTTAATGCTTAATTTCGGACTAATACTTGTTATACTACTTCCTTGTTTGAACAAAAGATATTCATTGAGTAAATCCAACATGTTATAATTGTCTTTATTGTATTTATTCTTCAACACTTGTAATTTTTCAAACAATTCCAAACTTATAGGAGTATTAACCATTGATCTTGGAACGTTATCAGACGATGCAGCAGCGGCGGAATCAGCCTTAACTTCAGCCCCGCTCACAACAATTGGTGCTGTTGTGGCAGAAGAGCGCGATTTGGTCAATTGCAAAGCGGCGGTGGCGGTGGCGGTGGAGATTTTCTTACTGCTGCTACTCAAGACATAATTGCCTGATCTAGAGTGACTCAGAGGCGAGGATGGCCTGTTGGGGTGTCTGATCAAGTTTGGAGAAGCGACATAGTTGACCTTTTTATTGATCGATTTGTTGAAGATATTCTCAGAGATCATATCAGGTAAGTCCTGGAGATACTTGGTGCAATTGTAATTGATTGCAGAAGTTGTAGAAGAATTTGTAGATTGTGAAGTACAATAATTCATCAGAGATTTGGAAGAGGATCTTAAAATATTTTGAGACATTTTTTTTTTCTTAAAAGAGAATATAAATGAAACTTTAAATTTGATGTAATTGGGTATTGAAGAAACGTGTTTGAAATAAACCGTTCGAATTAATTTAAAGTGATAATAGTTTAAGGAGGAAATATTATTCGAATATACAAGGATGAGAAAGAAGAAGGAATAGAGGGAATATATATACATATATATGTACATGAAAAATGATTAGCAAGCAATTATGCAGAGCATGATTAGAAATCTGATGAGTAATAGTAGCGCTACGGAGATAACTCGAATTAAAAAAAATATAAAAAAAAATTCAACAGTTTATTGCGCAAAGAATAGGAACCCTCTAGAAATTTCCACGCGCGGAATCAATTCAGTTTAGTTTTACTGCGCGTTATTCATTTATAATCACTTTTCTGAGCAATCCACGGGGATCAAAAAACAAAAAAAAAAAAACACCACAATTTATTTTATTTAGCCACGCGTATTTTCTACTTCCGCCGTGGCAAGTGAGATAAGACGCGGTGGCTAACAACCTGAAATGTGTCAAAAAAAAATCCGCATTTTGGAAAAAGAAACCAAATTTGTAATCATGAAAATAGATAGCGCCACTATACCCATGCTTTATGTAGATCTATCTCTGTTAATCAGATCATATATATATGTATATATTAAAATAACAACTGGTGATTATCGAAAAGCTTTGATCTCTTATCATCAGATCGCACTTCGAGATATCTATAAGCTGATACCATAAATACATCCGATAACCAAACGCTGCACTTTGACCTCAATTGATTAGCCTCGAAGCAATTGAACAAGGATTTGATACCATGAATCAATAGAGAAATTGGGCTAAGTAATTATTAGTGTACGTGTACATCGATATATTTTTTAGTCAATTAATCCCGCTTTAACTAAACGAAATGAAAAATTGAACCAGGGTTCGGACTAATTTAATTATCCCGTCCCCGTGATTAGCAAGCAAAAAGGAATAGCGCCCCCCTCTCTGTCTCTCTCTCTCTCCCAAAATCCGAAAATCCCATAGTGGGGATTCTTAGTTATCCCGAGTACTCCATCCTCCGCTTACTTACTTATTTATTTATTTCCGAGCTTTACTTAATCAACTGATCTGATGTTAATCGATACCTACACAGATTATAACTATCATAGTTCATAGATCGGTATTAGACTATTAGCGTATCACCTCTTACTATACCGATTCCAGAGTATAATTTTTACGAGGTGTCAGTTTCGTTGTACTGGAATATGTACTATCATCATCCAATCAATGTAATTGCATATATATGTATATATGTGTATGTATATAATCCACATCATCCCCAAGCCTTACTCTGGAAATGATTGAACTAATCCCGAGAGAAGTGGTAGTGAAAACCAGTATTACTCAACAAGGCCGAGAAGCTATTTCCATTGCACCCCTCTCCGAATCGACCCAACCCAACCCCACGGCATGGGCTTGTTGTTATTTGGATACACTAAAAAAGTGGGACAGGTGTACAAGTAGCACCACTAAGAACCAGCATTTTTGCTTCGCTGTTGTGTGTCATCGGTGCCGCAAAAAGAGACAAATGTGGGGAATGGCCCAAAGAGAGCAGCAAATTTGCTGCCTCCCCTGCCACCAGCCCCGCACACCAGCCACACAGAGCTAAATTTCAGGTGGGTGGATGGCTGGGTGGGATATGTAGGGTACTCCGCCGGACTTCTCCAGGGTGTAGACACTGGAGCCATAATAGGATCTCTTTGAGATGGCACGAGCATGAGCATGATCAGTGCCATAAGGCATATCAAGCAGACGAGTGCCGACTAAGGGCCACTTGCCAGGATTAAGAGAGAGTGGGTGGGTGGTGGTCCCTGAGAAAAATGAGAATGAAGCTGGTAAATAAAATTTGTTTACATTTCACCCGCGAAGGTGAGCGTGCCGTGCCATCTTCTCTCGCTTGGTGGGTTCGTTGGTGATGATGGATGGAGGGAGAGAGGGAGAGAGGGAAGTGCTTGCTTCTTTGTGATTCTTTCATTCATCCATTCCCTTTTCAGTTTTTTTTCCACTTATATTTCAAATACTTCCCTTTATATCTTGCTAAAGACTGACTCTCCCCGACTTGACCAATTGACTTGTTCTGCATCTCACCTTTTTTTCCTTGCAATCAACTTATCCTCACCACCATGTCTGAAGCAAAGAAACATTCCAAATCGCAATCAACTTTTGCATTTGAAAATACTACCACTAGTATCGCCGCCTCTCAAATGCGTAATGCTTTGAATAAGATGGTCGATTCAGTCCATGATATTGAAAAGAAGAATAAATTCGAACACGAAATGGATTCTTTCTTTTCCTTGTATAGAAGATATCTTACAGATAAATCCAATTTATCATCTTCATTAGATTGGGAAAGAATCAGATCTCCAAATGTTGATGAAGTTGTCGATTATAAAACTTTTGATAAATTACCCGAAGATAACTCCAATTTATCCAAATTAGCCGTTTTAAAATTAAATGGTGGATTAGGTACCTCTATGGGTTGTGTTGGTCCAAAATCAGTTATTGAAGTTAGAGATGGTCAATCATTTTTAGATCTTTCCGTTAGACAAATCGAACATTTAAATAAGTCATATGATACCGATGTTCCATTATTATTGATGAATTCTTTCAATACCGATAACGATACAGAAATTATTGTTAAAAAATATCAAGGCCATAGAATTAGAATTAGAACTTTTAATCAATCAAGATACCCAAGAATTTTCAAAGATTCTTTATTACCAGTTCCACAATCAGTTGATGATTCTTTAGATGCTTGGTATCCACCAGGTCATGGTGATTTATTCGAATCTTTGGTTGCTTCTGGTGAAGTTGATTATTTATTGGAACAAGGTAAAGAAATCTTATTCGTCTCTAACGGTGATAACTTGGGTGCTACCGTTGATACTAAAATTTTAAACCATATGTTGGAAACTCAATCCGAATATATCATGGAATTAACCGACAAGACAAGAGCCGATGTTAAAGGTGGTACTTTGATTAATTATGAAGGTAATGTCAGATTATTAGAAATTGCTCAAGTTCCAAAAGATCATGTTGAAGAATTTAAATCGATTAAAAAATTTAAGAATTTCAACACCAACAATTTATGGATTAACTTGAAGGCTATTAAAAGATTAGTTGAGAATGATTCATTAGATATGGAGATTATCCCAAATGCCAAATCTATCAGTATTGGTAAATCTGAATTAAACGTTTTACAATTAGAAACCGCCGTTGGTGCAGCAATTAGATATTTTTCAAATGCCCATGGTGTTGTTGTTCCAAGATCAAGATTCTTACCAGTCAAGA
This sequence comes from Wenyingozyma nitratophila, assembly GCA_030567875.1. NCBI lineage: Eukaryota > Fungi > Ascomycota > Pichiomycetes > Pichiales > Pichiaceae > Wenyingozyma > Wenyingozyma nitratophila. Next base: position 9,885 of record JAJLSW010000032.1, on the reverse strand, counting down.
CTTGTTCCGATCTATTATTGGTCAAATCCGATCTATTCTATCTTCAACATGGTGCTTTGAAGCTTGATCCTGCAAGATTCGGTGGATCTCCTTTGATCAAATTAGGTTCCCATTTCAAAAAAGTTTCAAATTTCCAAACAAGAATTCCTCATATGCCAAAAATCTTAGAATTGGATCATTTAACCGTTACTGGTAATGTTAATTTCGGTAAGAACGTTCAATTAAAAGGTACTGTTATTATCGTTTGTTCCGAAGGTCAAAGAATCGATATTCCAAATGGTTCCACTTTAGAAAATGTTGTCGTTACCGGTAACTTGACTATTTTAGAACATTGATTTATCTATCGAATCTACAATAACAATTTATTGAACCAATTTGAAAAGCCAAAAAACACAAAAAATTACTACATTAGAATACCCAGTTTGTAAAAACCTTTATACTCAATAATAATCGAATTAAAGAAGGTCTCACCAACTACAAAGAAAAATTCAAAAAAGAGAGAAAGGCATAAACACTACCCGTATCATACATAGCATAAGGAATTTAATAATCATACATACACACGTATATATATATATATATGTGTTTATCTACTTTACTGTTCTAATCATTATTATTATCTTTTTTTTATCTTTTGCTTATGTATATAACAACCCAATATAATCAATTTACACATACATACACTTAAGTGTTATTATGGAACTCGAATTGTTTAAATTCTTTACCCAATCTTCTCTTTCTCTTTCTTTCAATAACTTTATCGACTTGTTTCTTCTTCATATTTTCGAATCTCTTAACTTGTAATAATTTCCTTGTATCTGTCTTATTCAAGAATTTATTACCATTTTCATGACGGAAATCACTGATAACTTTCTTTTCAAAATCTCTCTTTTTCAAACTCTCCAATTTTGATCTCGTTGATTTCAATCTATACTCTAATTCTTCCCTATCTTCATCGTTTAACAACCTTACTTGTTTTGGATCTTTCAATACAGATTGCATCTCTTGGATTTCTCTTTCTCTGTATTCATCTAAGAATTTATAATCTTCTCTAATACGATCGGTATCCGCCTTACCATAAGCTGTATCAAATCTGATATCTTGATATTTGGAAGATTGCTTATATTTAGTATCGTCCAATAACCCAGGAATCTCTCTAACTCTAGAAACCCTTTTAGAATTCCATTTGGTCTCAACAGGAGCATGCTTACTCTTCTTCTGTATGTCTTGCTTATTTTTCTTACCTTTATCGTTGTTCCTTATTCTCGTATCTTCTTCAAAAAAACCTGTATCGGAATCAGAATCATTATCTTCTTCCTTCTTCTTATTCTTCTTCTGTTTTCTCTTCTCTGCACTATCTATCTTTCGCTGTGCCGATGACAAAGCACCAAATGAAATGGTAGACATTTCATCTTCACTTTCACTTCCACTTTCACTATCTTCATTCTTGGAGGCTCTTTTGCTAGCTTTTTTATTGCTTAATATATAGTCTAATTCGCTTTCAGACTCGGATTCGACATCCCTTGTGAATTGCGGTCTTCTTACTCTTGACATCTTAAATATCTTCAACCCTTATTAGAGTTCTCTTTGGGATATAAAATATTGATTGCGATCTATTTCTGATGTAAATAATTTCAAATATAAAAGCTGCATAAATTTTTTTTTTTTATTTTCCAAAAGAGGAGAGAAGTGGTCACGTGACCTCACATGTTAACTTAACTTAATAAATCCTATAAAGATATATACAATTTACAAGCAGTAAAGAGTTCTAAGACGTCTACTGAGTGTTTGTTAAAGGCAACTATAACCAAATAAACAAGTGCCAGAGTAATTTTATGAACTAACCATGTTCTTAGTCGAATGATCGATGTATCAAGTGTGTGAAAAGTTGAACATAATTCTATTTTGATTTATTATATGTCTATGTATATGTACAGGGTGAACGATATCGAACTTGAAATAAAACTATCTCACTTATATGTATGTGATCATGCAATGATTCTGATAAAAGACAACAACAGTGAAACCATAATAATGGGATCTGTATTAATAGTTTAGTTTGTGTATGGGAGGATTATAAGTTTTTAATATCTTCTTCAAATTGTAACTTTCTGGAGTGTCTGTCGAATAAATTTGTTAGATCGGTCAATTTTAATTCGGAAGGGTTAACGTCAATAATGTTGCTATCTTTGAAAGTAACCTTTATAGATGGTTGAGTACCATTTGCGATATCTTGAGAGTTCAACAGCTTGAAATCAACTTTACATGTTGCTCTCAAACTTGGTGGTAATGTCTGTAAGAAATTTCTGGACGTGCTGGCTTCTTTGCCTAAAGGTGCAAACCTTATAAAAATGTTTGTGAAATATTTGGTGATCATTTTTGTTTGTAGACCGACTGCTTGAATATCAATACTCAATAAGACAACCCCATCTACTAACACATTGGGTGGGCTTAAGTATACACCAAATGTTTCTCTGGAATGGATGAATTTTTCAGCTTTCTCGCTTCTCGAGGGAAGGAGGTGTACGGGTGCTGTGTTGTGTTCGTTTCAAGGCAGAGAAGAAGTGCCATCTGGACAGCTGTATGATATTTCAATGGGTTGGTTATTTAGCTTACTCATTTCTTCCTTTGAACAACACCACCAATAGGAAACCAACTGCCGAAATAAACAAACGGAGAGACATACAGACAAAGAGGCACATGCTATGATTACCATATATAGACTGCTTGCAGTAATTGCTCTACTCATTCCCGCTGTATTTTCTACACAGGATCTGTACAGCGATCATCATCCTATCATCACAAAGTTGAATTACAAGACATTTGATAAGTTTGTGAATAACTCAAATTATACAGTCATGGTCAAATTTTACGCACCATGGTGTAAATATTGTATTGAACTTCAACCTGCTTTTGAAAAAGCCGCTAAAAAGGGTAACGATTATGCAAAATTTGCCGTTGTCAATTGTGATTTAGAGGAAAATAAAAGATTATGCGGTGAGAATGGTGTTCAAAGTTTTCCAGCTTTGAATAGTTATGCTACTCCAAAGGAGGGAAAAGGAAGGGCTAATAATGTTTCATATAAAGGAGGAAGAGACGTGAAGGGAATCCTCAATTACCTGAAAAACTACGTCAAAAATTTTGTCACCAATATCAAATCAAAGAAAAAGTTGGAAGCATTTACCAGTATTATCGGCGAAGATGATCAAGAATCCACTACTACAAGAGTCTTACTTGTATCAGATAAGAAGTCACCAAGTTTGACTTATAAAGGGTTAGCTGTCGAATTCAGCAGATCTGATGTCGAATTTGCTTGGATCGATAGTTCAAAGAGTGAAAAGATCAACGAATATCTGGTTGAAAGATTCCCAGACCTTTTCCAAAGTATTGATGATATCAATTATCCCACTCTATTGACGTTGTCTCCAAATGGTACGGTTATGAAGTACCCGGATTCCGAATTGAAATTCAGCAAGAAGAGTCTAGTTGAGTATTTATCCGCTAAAGCTGGATTGATAAGTGATTCTAAAATGAGTGAAATGAGGCAAAAAGAACGTAAGGCCAAATCCAAAGCAAAGGCAAAGAAGGCTAAAGATGAACTATAGACCAGGAAAAAGCTTACACAAAACTTTCCCCATGAGTAAAACTGCACACACAGAAACTTGCATATATATATATATATATATAGATTCACGATTCCGATATATTTTCCTTTTGATACTGACATTTTTCTTCAACGATTACTCATTATTCTTTTCTAAACATAGTCTTATCAGTACGTACTTTGTGATAAAATGCACCTCCTCCAGGAATTCTCCAATTGAGCAAAATTGGCATATATATAAAAAAGCACGACATTCGCAGTTGTTGTACGGCAAAAAAGTATAATTAACTAGATAGATAATAATGAAGCCTTGGTAGACTATTTCGATATTCCATATAAATACATATGTACATAGTTATGAAACACAAACAATTGGTATCAATGATTTGAAAATGGCTCAAATTATTCCCTTTTTATAAGCTGAGATCTTTGATTTGAGCGGTAAATAATGGAAATATAAGAATGGAATAGATACAATAACACCTATGAACAAAAGCATCAAGGCACTTGATGAGTCCAAAGTGCCAATCCATAGATATTCGATTGATTCCACTCTTAACTTCAGACATCTGTAGTATAATCCCCCGTTAATTCCTAATGATACTAAGATATATCCGAATTTATACATCAACGAAGTAAAGAAAGAAGCTTTCGTTTTGTCTAAACACTTATAATTACCTCTTGAATAAATCCAAAGGGAGCCAAGGAACAGATACACAGTCCACATAACACCACAATCACTCATGAATAATACGAACCAATCTACTTTTCTGGTGAGCTTGGATAAAAACTCCAAATTCTCAAAGTAATTTTCTTTGATAACTATAAATTGACAGCTCATATTAGCTGTCCATTGTGGATCGATCAAAGTACTAATACAAAGTGCAACAATTGACGAACCCAATATCATTAATAAAGTAAATACTAAAGCACGTATCAGTTTGTATGCTTTACTAGTGAAACTAGTTGCTTCCTCTGAATGCTTATGGAAACCAGTATTCTTTGTCAATTTTTCATTTCTCTCTAAAGTATTGAAAAAAGACCCTTTCTCAAATCTGTTGATTAGATCTACCTTTTCAGGATCCTTTGTGAAACTGGTACACCTGATACCAATCTCCATACTCCCTTTACTCATGTATTCAACGTTATTTTATTGTGTAAAATACTTAAATAATATGACTGTCAAAAGAAAATGAAGTATTTAAAGTTGAAGCTAAAATACGCAGTGAAAATACAGGTACCCCTATTGAGGACAACACATCGCGCCGTAATACCAAGTGGCTGGATACATTAGTCCCGTGCCACACTGCCTGTCTCAGATGTCATGTATTGAAATTCAGAAAAGTCAGCAGCAACAACTCTTAACCGTTATTTTGAACAGAAGTATTGACTATGACTGAACTCCACCAACTCCTGATTACCCAGGAGACAGGAAACCACGAATCTTCATTGCACTCTTTCACACAGGACCAAGTTAAGTTACATAGTAGTAGGAGCCGGCCCCGAGGTTTATCTTTAATCAGGTTTCATAGTCATTTACGGCTTGGAAGCAAAAATAATGCAGTTCCTTGGACGATATAAGTATGCTTCGCAAATGTTGCACAATTACCGAGAGCTATTAATCACTCAGGCGCTGGCTTATAAGTCTTCAGGTCTATACATGGGGATATACAATCTAAATCTCTGGATATAAAAAGTCCGCGCGCTGTGTGGAGTTAAAAACGTTTGAAACTATTTCGCTATCCCCTAATTTTTTTCTATCAGTGTGTGGCGATCCTTGTTATACCAATCTTTTTTTGTTTACGATTTGACTATGACTAATAAAGTTACAGATCTAGGTCATTTAATTATGCGGTTTAACTATATTGAAGAGGGGTACTGTTGTGTCTTCTGTTTTTCTTGTTATATTTCACCTTGTGCGTAGTTTTGTGGAAACGCATATTTTCTTACGTTACATATTCTCTAAAATCAACAATTTGGAACATTCTATTGAACATACGATCCCACGACTTACAACCAAAAGGCAAACGCTTAGCCAATAAGCCAAATTTCTCCTCTTTTGGTTATCAACCAGCCGTTTCAAAAATATGGTAATCTCTCTTCGTAAATTTGACATAACTATGAATGAAGGACTTTCCGAAATTGAGTAAACGCGATAAGAGACGATCCTCAAGATATAGTACCGTCTCAAAGGGGAAATACCGAGTCAAGGAGCACATGCAGCTTCTGAGGGCCTAACCCCAAACCATCGAATACAACCACCAGTACGGATATAACTCGTATATATTGGGGGAATACCTATTTGGATCTTGCAGATCTTTTCGATCGCCATTCTGTAATTTATGCAGAAAGAAATGAAATTAAAGACGATCGCAAAATAAAGTTTACCAATAGGTTTCACCGAGCGCTGATCCCACAAGGAAAAGATCTTCGATATGGAAAGAAACAATACCCAATGCAGAACCTATAGGTTTTAGCCTGGCGTTAACAAGGGTATATCTGATTACATCACTTGTTTTGGTTATATTCGAGAGAAATATACGCGTTCTATGTCTCGGAGAATTCACTCACTTTCTACTTTACAAAGATGCAGATCCAATCTTTGAAATAGCACGGACTTCCAAAGGATTGAAATGGGTAATTTACACCGCACCATTACCGCATTTGGAGCAAATAACTTATAACGTAAGCTTTTCTAGAACAAAAACGATTATGTTCTAAGCTATTCAACTGCAATTCCTATATCTTCATCGTATAACAACTTCATAAATGCTTATCCTCGGAATTTATCTCATTGCTGTTTTCACAAAAATCTAACAGACAGGAACAACTGATATTCAGCGATAAGAGCTGATGCTCACTAACTAAACGTTTTTTTATGTACCTTGGACCTATTATTAGAAGTAATATATACATTACGCCCGAAAGTAAGATAGAATATGGCAGAGACAATAATAATATTACCGCAACATAGTAAAACGCCTTTGTTTGTCAGATATTATTACTTCAGAATACGCCCTATGAGGACATACCCGTAAATGTTATTCATTCATGGACAGTGACTTAGCTTTGCAATTATAATATGCAGCTGTGCATTGCCTTGCAGTTTCACGGTCAAAAATATTGGTGTGGTAGGTATGATCGTCGTTGATGATCCCCCAAACTTTCTTGGTATTCGAATATTGACAATAATAAATAAACCAATAAGTCCCAAATACACGGACGGTTGTTACTAAGTTATTTAACGTGTTGGATAGTTGATAAATATAACAAGAATGAAACGATTTATTACAAATATACTTATATTTTTAACGGCGTTTATCCTATCAATTCAAGCTGACACCATTTCGGTCAGGGAATCTGCCTATGGTTGTACTTTTGGAGCAGGATGGACCACAGAAGATGGGTTTGACGCCACAGTTTATGATATTTTTACAAGTAATGTAACCGCTGAACTTTCCTCCACTACGTTTATGGCATACGGATATACAAGTATGTCAATTATAGCATCAACTAGTATGATTACAATACCATCCTTCAGTATTGCCTATTACGAAGGACATCATGTTACAACCACAGAAACAGATGCGGCTACTACTATAACTTATGTTCAAGGTTGGGAGACACTTTTGGGTATGTATTATCCTGTCACCAAGCATCTTCTTGAGCTCACAGGTTATCTTTTAGCTCCACAGACAGGAATCTATGAATTCTCAGTTCTGCAAGTTGATGATGCTGTAATGGTTTTCTTAGGAGAGGGTGCATATGAATGTTGTTCAGAAGATATAGATGCAGAGACATCATTCAATGGCTATGTTATCTATACTGTTAAAGCACAAACCGCAGCAACACCATCAACCAATGCTTATGTTTATTTAGTTGAAGGAACATACTATCCAATAAGAGTCGTTTATATGAATATAAGAAGTATAGGAACTCTTCAGTTTGCTATTACTCTACCAGATTCAACAGAAATTACAGACTTCGATGGATATGTATACCAGTTACACGGTGGTACAGAGTGTGGTTCCACTGAAGCGCTGACTACAATCCAGACATCAGTCATCCCTGACTCTGTCTCGACTACATTTACCTCATATGTTCCATTCACATCCGACGGATCAGTTTATATGGAAGATGTAATATATTACGGTTCACCCCCACCTACTACATTCACCAGTACCGTCACGTGGGCAAATAGCTATACTTCCACTCTCATCTATGAAAGTGAGATCGTTAGCGGCGGCGCTACAATATATGAGGACGTTGCAATCGTGGAACTACCACCGCTACAAACGACCACAATTACCGGACCAGTTGGAACGGAATACTCTTCAGTCGAAGTATTAGAAAGTGGATCATCCACTTACACAACTACGGAGGTAATAGATGTGATTTCTGTATCAACATCATATGGATCATCCTCAACAACATTTACTTCATTTTCAGTCGAGACAATTGATGGTTCAACCTACACTACCGAATATATCGTTGATGTTGATGTTTTATCTACAAGCACCTCATTTAATACTTCTCCAAGTACCTTCACTTCAACGACGGTTATGACAAGCGGTTCTTCCACTTACACTTCCCTTTTTGTTGTAGATGTTGATGTCCTGTCTACTAGTACATCATATGCCTCTTCTCCAAGCACCTTCACTTCTATCGCAATTATCACCAGCGGTTCATCGACGTACACCACTGAATATGTTGTCGATGTTGATACTTTATCTACCTCCAGAACCTATGGCTCTACCCCAAGTACTTTCACCTCAGTTGCAACTGTAACTAGCGGTTCATCAACGTACACCACTGAATATGTTGTCGATGTTGGAACTTTGTCTATTTCCACAACCTATGGCTCTGCCCCAAGTACTTTCACCTCAGTTGCAACTGTAACGAGCGGCATAGTGACGTACACCACTGAATATGTTGTCGATGTTGATACTTTATCTACTTCCACATCATATGGCTCTAACCCAAGTACTTTCACTTCAATTGCAACTATAACGAGCGGCACAGTGACGTACACCACTGAATATGTTGTCGATGTTGATACATTATCTACCTCCACAACCTATGGCTCTACCCCAAGTACTTTCACTTCAGTTGCAACCGTCACGAGCGGAACATTGACATACACCACCGAATATGTTGTCGATGTTGATACTTTATCTACTTCCACATCATATGGGTCGGCAGTGTCAACTTTCACTTCAGTTGCAACTGTAACTACCGGTTCATCAACGTACACCACTGAATATGTTGTCGATGTTGGAACTTTGTCTATTTCCACGTCATACGGCTCTACCCCAAGTACTTTCACTTCAGTTGCAACTGTCACGAGCGGCACATTGACCTACACAACCGAATATGAAGTTGACATCATGACCTCCGCATCCTTATCGGTGACTACCATGTCTGGCTCATCTGCCACCACATACACATCGACTGAGATAATCACCAGCGGATCTTCGACATATACCACATCGGTGCTAGTGGTAATCACACCGGCAAAAAATTTAGCAGTAACTACCTTGACTGGTTCTTCAGCAACTACTTATACATCGGTTTCAACGTTCACAAGCGGCTTCGTCACATTTACGAGCACATTCGTGGTAGATGTTGAAACACCATTATCAACTACAACGACGTATGGCGCATCACCTAGTACATTTACCTCTATAGAGACATTAACCAGTGGTTCTTCATTGTACACTACGTCTTTTGTAGTAGATATAAGGCGTAATGTTCTAATTGGGGTCACTAGGGTGTCTGGCTCTACGGCAACGACTTATACTTCAGTTGAAACATTAACAAGCGGATCTTCTACTTATACGTCTTCGATAGTCGTTGAGGTTACCACAGCCAGTTCGTTATCTACAATTACAACATCGGGCTCGTCTGCAACCACTTACACTTCAGTTGAAACAGTGGTGAGTGGATCTTCGACGTACATCACTTCGGTTGTTGTTGATGTCACCGCGGCTGGTTCGTTGTCTACACTTACAATATCTGGCTCGTCTGCAACCACATACACTTCAGTTGAAACATTAACGAGCGGATCTTCTACGTACACAACTTCGGTTGTTGTTGATGTCACCGCGGCTGGTTCGTTGTCTACAATTACAACATCTGGATCGTCTGCAACCACTTACACTTCAGTTGAAACAGTGGTGAGTGGATCTTCTACGTACACAACTTCGGTTATCATCGATGTCACCGCGGCTGGTTCGTTGTCTACAATTACAACATCGGGCTCGTCTGCAACCACTTACACT